>CAUJRU010003993.1:0-26366 GCA_963277665.1 Viscum album | reverse complement strand
CACATTTGAGGTATGATCTAAATCGTGAGTTCTAGCAGCAACATCCTCCAACCATTTCAGGGGATGGAGGTATTGAGGCTTTGGGGACTTGGTTAAATCAATATTATATGTCATTAATAATCTTTAAATGCATCCAGAGTAGATAGTTAGGAATGATACTAACAATCAATAGGATTCTTCCAATCATTGGTGGGATGTAATTACCTAGGATGGTCGTCATGAAGGCATGTTATGGGTTGATTTCCAGACTACCTTATATGATCAATTCATTCCACATATGTTTATAGATAAAAAATACCAAGATTTCATGCATCTCAAACATGGTTCTATGTTAATTATGCAACATTCCACATGTTTCACAGAGTTTTTAGTCATTGCACCACTTCTAACAGGAGATTGTCTTTCGTGTGCTAGTCGTTTCAAAGATGGGCTCCAATGAGCCATTCAAACATAGGTCAATTTCTTTGGATTGCTTAATTTTTACGAAATTTTTAATAAGTCTCATTCATTGAGTGTAACATGATTGATGAAAATATTATTAGGCATAGAGTATGAGTGTCGCATTAGCCCAGTAGTTCTTCTTATTGCACGAAACATTCCCTCGATGATTCTCATCAGGGTAGTGACAACCTGAGTAACCATTTTGATATCACTTTAGTGATTCATCATTGTGGAAAATTGGATAATTCCAAGCCATGGTGTGATAGAGACACAATGGAGTGATGTTATTATGGCAATATGGGGTATCGTCAACGTTTCTGCAGGACCTTTCTACATACTTTGGGTGGGAAAAAAATCTCTAATAAATCCACCTTCCGGAGTGAGTTCTTTAACCACATGTAAGGTGGGGAGTTGGAATAACACCCGTAGTTCTGGCTAAGGAAGAAGTCATGGATAGGGTATCCATAACCCTAATCACATGTAGATCCAACAGAGATATTTTTATCATGTGTGTAAATCTACTGCATAGGGTTGTGGATCAGGTCTCTTGCGTGCACTACAACAAATACCTAACGATCAGGTTGCATGAAAATATACACTATGAGGGACTATTCTAGTATCCTCTACAATAGTATCCACTTTATTTGATATAGGTGCTTCAAATTATTTTATGTCATTATTCATCGTGTAGATTCACATACTAGTGATTGAGTATCACTATGGTGTAATGACCCTATATATGTAGTTAGGGGTATGAATAGAGTGAACACACTAGGTTCAAGACTATCCCCTTAAGGTAGGTAGTTAACATTGTTTATGGAACCTATTTGTTCTTGATATGAAATTCATTGATGTCATACTCAGGATGGATTGGTTGGTTAACATTCTTTCTTTCTAAGACTTCTATCGTCGCATGGGTATCTTCGACATCACTAGAGGGTAGTAGTTATCTACATAAGGTTGAGTGGGATGACAGGCTTATAGAGCTTGACCATAGCATCATGGGCTAGGTGGATTGACCACCCTAATTTCCAATATCTACATCGAGGATCTGAGATCCCTTCAAATTGATTTCCCAATAGTTGTGGAATGTTTCAGGGATTTCTTTATTGATAACTTTTCCATTTTACCTCTGTAGTGAGATATAGAGTATACAATCGAGATTATTCATGGAGTAGCTTCAGTTTCAATTCATCCATACATGATGGAACCAACTGAGCTTCATGAGCTCAAGTGACAGTTAGGGGATTTTGAGGCTAGAAGATTTATACAACCCAATATGTCATCTTAGGGTTCACCCTATATTTTGTCCAAGAATGAACATGAAACCCTTATTCTATGTGTGGATTACAAATAATTGAACTAGATAATAGTCGTGAAGTGGCATCCACTTCCTCAAATAGATGATATGTTTGACCTGATCTGAGGAGCAATGCTCTTATCCATGATCGACCTGGGATTGGGAAATCATTTGGTCTTATTCAAACCATCATAAATACTTAGTACAACTTTACATAGTTGTTAAGGTTTGTATAAGTACATTTCTACAAAGTTTGGGTCTTTTTAACGCACCCACCATTTTCATGGGTCGAGTTAAATGGGAGTTCTACCCATTTTTGGATTCTTTTCAGGGTATTTTTGGATGACATCTTGGTGTATTCTCACAGTTTTAGTGACCATTCTAGATAACTTGAGAACATACTGAGCACATTGAGAGAGCATCATCATTTTTCCAATCTTGATTTGTCGCATTTTTGGATTTACAATTTCCACTTACTATGTCATATTATCTAAGAAATATGAGTATCTGTTGACCCTGATTGGGTTAGTGATTTGTTTTCCTAGGGTCACCCCTAGAACATGTCGATATATGATGTTTCATGGGGTTGGATAGATATTATAGGTATTTCATTAACAAATTTTATAGCCTTGATTCACCTCTTACTAGAATTAAAAACAAGGTTTTCATGTTTCTATGGTTAGAAGCATGTGATAAATCCTATCAAGAGATGAAAGAGATGCTGGTATTTTCACATATTATGAAACTTATAGAGCCATGTATAAGTTATACCATTTTCTTGTGACACATCAGAAATTGGACTACAACCAGTATTTATGTATGGGGATAGAGTCATTGCATACAGATCATGGGAGTTGAGGCCTCATGAGATATATTACCGGACACCAGACTATGATCTAGAAGGAGTTGTCTTATCCTTACTTTACAAGAGAAATTATTTGAGGGGTGAGCACTTTGTGCTGTATAGACCCCAAGAAGCTCAAATATATCATTCACTTTATGGCATGAACCTAAAATAGTGAATAAGGGTAGGGTATCTACAATACATTGATTTTCATATTTCCTATACACCTGGGATAGGCAATGTGGTTGTAGATTCACTGAGTCAGAAAAATAAATCACATGTCGTATGGGAATTCAATAAAGAATAGAAGTAAAGGGAAATATTTTCTGAGAAGCATATAGTGTTTTTTGATAGTCAGGATAAGTATTACCTTTCATATTTGACATTAACCTATTCCCTCTTTAAGAAGGTTATGATTAGAAATTTTTATGATTCTGAATAATTGGTTCTCTATGGTAGTATATCAGTAGATAACCCACCTCTAGATTGGTCTGTGGATTGAGATGACATCCTTTATCTACATAGATGTATCTGGGTTCCTAAAGATATGAGAGAGGATTTGATGAAACTGTCCCATGCCTCTCAGTGAGAAGTTCATCCAGGGATATCAATGATGTATCAATACATGTGATGTTTTTATTGGTGGCTTGGGATGAAATGTCAGATTGTTGGATTTATCACTAGGTGTTCCATCTGTCAGCAGGTGAAGGTGGTACCCCAAAGACCTGAAGTCATGTTACATCTTCTTCCATTCCTAACATGGAAATGGGAAGGTGTTGCTATAGATTTTCAATCTATATTCCCTAGGTAACATAGGGGTAGTGATGCTATCTGGGTAGTCACTGACCAAATAATGACATCACCCAAATTTATTCCCCTTTGGTAAAATTTATCAATTAATGATGTTGGAGGACTGTATATCTGTGAGATGATACGACTACACAAGGTTCCATATTCTATCATTACAGATATGGTTTATTTTTTAATTTCACAATTATAGAATGTATTGTAGAAGGATATGAGAACACATCAGCTTATACGATTAGTTTTTCACCCTCAGACTGATGGATAGTCAGAATAGAAAATACATGTTCAATAAGATATTCTATTAGCATGTTTCCATGTTTTGGAATGTTTTTGGGAGATTCATAAACCTCTCTATGAGTTTTCAAATAATAATAGATTTCATGTGACAATTCTGATGGCTCAATTTGAGGCCTTATATGGTAGACCATTCCATTCACCCTTGTGCTAGATATAAGAAGGTGAGGCCCCTTTACTAGGTCATCATCACATTCAGAATACTTCATAATATGTTCATCTGATTAGAAATTGTATGACTATTGATCATTCTCGATAGAAATATTATGATGATTGTCACTGATGACATCTTTATTTTGTGTTTGGGGATCATTCCTTTCTTTAGGTATCACCCAGGATAGGGTATAGAGGGTTATGAAAGGTGGGAAAGTTGTCGCATTGTTATGTCGGGCAGTTTGGAATTCTAAAGAGAGTCATACCTATAGACATTTAGTTCATAATACCTCATAGGTTCCATGCCATTAATGGAATATTTTATGTCTCAATGCTTTTCCAATATCATGTCGACTCATCTCATACATTTAATCATGAGGAATTTGAGTTAGATGTTGATGCTACTTTGAGGATTATCTAATACCGAATGTTGCTCGTAAAATAAAGTCTCTATGAGGTCGGTTTATCCACCAGGTATGGGTGCTATGGAAGCATGACCAAGAACAATATGAGTCATTGGAGAGGGAAGATGATGTATATTCCTAATGTCCAATGTTATTGTCAGGAATTGTTTCTCCACCTATGGATGGTGAACTCTAACATTAGTTATTTTAAGGGGGAAGATTATAAGAAACCAGTTTTTCAATCAGGTATGGATCCATAAAATTACAGTCTAAATTTATTCTTTGGACTTAATATAGGTGCATAATTGGTTAAATAATGTCTCATGGGAGTTTGTGGAATGTTTGGAGCTTGTAACCCAGCTTTTTTGGGAAAATGTTCTTGGTAAACAGTTTAGAGTGAAACGTGAATGAATTACATATGGTATGGAAAACTATGTGAAAATTGTTTTTCTTTACATAGCCTCCTATTATGGTTGGGGAATGGACATGTTTCATAACCATGCTAGTTCTCCTTTTCCCAGATACACATTCATGTTTTGTGCACAATTTTTCAAACTATGGCGAAAAACTATGCACTAGATATTTTAAGATTAAATTGTTTTTCCCCAAATGATCTAATTAACCTTAGTCATTCTTCCCTAATATTAGATTATGTAGGAGTTACCTATTTCTCTCCAGTATTGGAGATTATTTAAGTTGTATCCATTGAATAAAGAGATGTCCGTCTTCTAGCAACATATCAAGATTTCATTCATCATGTTGGATGCGCTGTGATATGTACCCAAGTCATCTTGATCCATTATCCAACTCATTTTTATCTCAACAAAACTATCAGGGTATGATAATTTTTATCTTATTCATTGATCTACACCAATCCGAGAAAAATCAAGGACCAATACCATAGGATAAGGATCATACAACCCTATGGTGGATTGTCTATAACTCATCCCTAATGTTCATTGATTTTGGATTTTTTAGGTGGGGCCCCACAATTTCATTGGGAGTCATTTATTGAATCTATACGCAATGTTCAAAATCATTAGAACTATATAGTTATCCCATATCCAAATATGTGATTAATTGTTTGTGGTTATAACCACACCTCCATCTTTTCGATATGGAAGGTTATTCCACATTTCTGGTTTTTTATTTTGAAACGTTTTCAAGGCTGTTATGGTGTGTCATGTCTTGTCCACTCTAAGGGTTAGAGTTTTTATATTATATTTCCTGAATTATATTCTAAATTACATAATGGAAAGAACAATGAATGTTTACCACTTGAATAACCTAAATAAAGTGATCCAATTGTCAATTAATTGTGAAATGAAAATTGGTAAGTATATTGAGTCGAGGACTTGAGCAGATCAAATATGAAAGATTAATATGTTTTATTTCTGAAAAACCACTTTCCACCTTAATGGATGGTATTATAATGAACATTAATAATTTAATATTCCTTAAATGGTATTAATAAATGGTTACATGTTACATGAACCTATCAAAATACTAAATGGAAAGGTGAGATCCAAATAAATATTACAAGACATCATAATCAAACAGAAATGTCATGACTTGTGATATCTCTGGATTCCAATTAGGTAATTCCATGAGCACTCAGGAACCTATCTCTGTTTCAAGAACCCACCTCGAGATTTTAAGAACCCACTCGGGATTTCCTCTCCATTCCTCCCTCTTCAACCTAGGAATGAACCAAATCGCCCAAGAGCTCAAAGTGGTTTATCTCCCTCATTTTAAGGCGTTTTTGGTGCCGTTGGATGCATATCAAAGATTTGGGTAAGGAAAATACCATCCTAACTTCTCTTTTTGGTTTAGGGTTTGTATCTTCTCTCCCTCTTGTCCCGATGCTCTAAAACCCTGTCTTTTCGGTGAGTTCTAGGTTAAAGCTCCATAGCCTAGTCATATTGAGGTCTAAAGACTCGATTGACTACGCGTTCAACCGCGGTTTCGAGGTAGGTGGTCTACAAATGTTATCCCATAGTTTTATGGTGGATTTAGGCATGTGTGGATTTTCTCGTGGTTTCCTTTTGATGATATTTGATCAACCTAGATGTGTTGGTACAATGGATGATTAAAGATTGTAAATTTGGACTCTCATGATCCCCATGGGATGCTTTGAGAATGACTTGACCTAACCGGGGCCATCCATTGGATGCACCATCTTTTCCTGGTCTTATGGATTGTTATTAAACAAGTGTCCTTGTTGTAATAAATGGTAGATCCCTCGACGAATATGTTTGAATTAGTGGTTGAACTTGGAATAGAAGTTAGGTGATGCACCTAGACTTGGAAATAACCTAAAGGTTATATGGTATGGGTTGAATGGTTGATTCATGGAAATAATGAACGAGTTAAATGGGTTAATGTGTAAACTGATTAAATACCACAACGGGATAGGTTATGGGTTCAGTGTTGAATGCTTAGTGAGATAGGCATAACACATGGGAATTGGGTGAATGGTTAAATGATGTGAAATGGTAATGGGTTAATGGGTTAAGTCATAATGTGAATTCCCATGTGGTTTGTTGTGAATGGTGTTTATCAAAAGCCAATGGTATGGTGGGTTGATGGTTACTTATAAATACAATCATGTGCACATGGCTTGGTAGAGTGGGGTATGACTTGAGGATCTACTTCCATGGGTCGAGTGAAGAATGATGCTCTGAAATCCACCCTAAATGCACGTGTTAGGAACGGGGACTGATGATCTATTCACCTAACGGTTGCATCCACTCAGACTGAGGATTCGAGGTGAGTATATGGTTGGTATGAGGGGTTTAGTCCTAGTGAGATAGGATAACGATGTGTTTGCCCACTTTGATGTGATTGTTGGCCTTAGACCCATGTAATATAATGTATGTGATAAACCATGGAAATGTGATGAAATCGTAAGTGGTGATAATTGGTGTGAAATGAAAGGTAATGCAAGTGGAAATGGCTTTGGCTCTGAATTGGTTAATGGTACCTTAAATAATTACTTGGAAATTATCATTCAAATTCATTTTTGTTGCACTACTTGTTCATACTCGATATTTTGTTAACACCGTCGGTGGTGGCCTACTGAGTTGTACTCACACCCTGCTCGGGCCGCCATTGGGTTCCCGAGCAAACTTCATGTTTTCAGGTCAGGATAAGGGCAAGTTTTTTTGGAAGATAGTTGAGTGGACATGCGTAGCACCTGGTGGAGGATCTAGACTTGGATTCGGGACCATTTTGGGGATTTTGGTCATTGCCTTTATTTTGGACTTTTGTTCACTTTTGCACTTGTAGTAGGACATGGAATATTTATTGGTGGAATGGTTTTTATACATATTCCATGTTTATTGATTATTGTTTCCACTATTGGGTTATTTAGGTTGTGGATTACTCTAATAAAAAGGGGGTATAGTCTCCCCACTTGACCACATAGACCCCTGCTGCTAGTCGGCACCTTTTGGTGTACAAGGTGGCGTGCTTAAGGTTGTGTAACTAACCGGCTCGAAGAACTGTTTTACTGGATTCCGGGTTAGGGATGTTACAAAGTGGTATCAGGGGATGTCTTTCTTCTCCTTCTCTGAGGTATTATTATTTGGGTTAGGTTTCCAATGTTTAAGATGTGTCGGACCTTGGTAAATGAGCTCGTGCTTGGGAGTAGCTAACCCATGTACAAGGGAAAACCCAAGTCACCCTGGGTGGGAAATTTTGTTCTTGGTTGTGTGTTGTTACAGTTGATGATATTTCACTGTTGGGTGATGCACATGTGGTTTGATGTGATTGTTTTATGATATTGGACTTGTGGCCTTAACAGCACAAGTATTTGCATACATGCATCATTGTAGGCACCTAGGGAGATAGGTGACATGCATTGTGTTATGCACACACACACGGTGTGTGTGGGAGGCAGGAAAGTAGGGTGCATCGTGCATTTCATAAATCCCAGAAATAATGAGAAGAATGAAATAAAACAAGTGGGTAAATGATGTTTAATGAAATATAAGAGTTTGAAATGAAGTGGAAATTTTTTTTGTAAAATGTTGTGTGAGTTTGGTGGTAGTGCATGGTTGTTTACCCCATGTGGACCATGGCCCGCGGTAGGGCTGGTTGGGGTGGTTAATTTTAAGTGTTAATGTCATTGAATTAGTACATGAAAATGGGTTGTTGTAGCTTATAAAGAGATTTTTGATGATGTCGTGGAAGTTTATGGTACGGGTGCTAAATCTCGGCTTGGAAATGTAGAGAGATGCCACCACGATGTCGGTTACCAGTTGGGAAATGGGAGGATGTTGCTGAGGACACTCCTCTGATAGAAAAGCATGAAAATGTGGTGATCAATGAAGGTAGGGAAGACCATTTCTGGGAGAACATGGCTCACCTTATGCAGATGATGGATCGGGACCCAGGGCGGGTTGCACCAAGTATGATTGAGCTGACCAGGGAATTCCAACTACAACACCCTCTGACCATCACCAGAGAGGGTGGGCCAGAGGCAGAGGATTTCTGGTTAGATTCTATCCAGATAATACTGGATCATCTAGAGACCCCTGTTGAAATGTGAGTAAAGATGGTTGTTTATATGTTGCGGGGCCAGGCGAGGCGTTGGTGGGACATTCAGGCTCAGACCGAGCAGGATGAGGGGATATCATGGATGTTTTTTCAGGAGAAGTTTCTGGAGCATTTCTACCCAGAGACATTGAGGCAGGAGTGGGCTGCAGAGTTTATGAGCCTGAATTTGGGATCTCTATTGGTGATGGACTATGCTAGTCACTTCACTGATTTGCGATGCTTTTTCCCGGTGTAGGCAGCGGTAGAAAGGTGTTTCCAGGATGGTATAAGACAAGAGATCAGGTCTCAAGTAAATATCTTCTGTTTGAAGATGTTTGCAGAGGTGATGGATCAGGAACTCATCTCTGATGGGAACCTGAAGGGAGCTTCGGGTGGTCATCTTATCGTGCCATCTTGGCGGAAAAGTGGTACATTTACGAAGGTCGGAATCACAGTTTGGAAATATTCCAGTAAGGTGGTCAGAAGAGAGGGTCAGCCTCTCATAGTGGGAACCAGGTGTTCTATTATTAGTGCGGTAGGCTGGGGCATATGCGTGACCAATGTCTTCGACCTCTAGTTGAGTGTCGTTCGTGTGGCAGGATGGGGCATGTGCAGAGGTTCTGTAGGAACCCTCGGCATGAGGGAGAGCATGATCATGGAAATCATGTACCGTGTACGGGAAGGGGATCAGTTGCCCTGTATCAGGAAGGCAGTTGGAGCTCCACGGTCCATAATGGTAGGGATGGTGGATGTGGTACTCCAGGGCATGATCACTCATGCCAGCAGGGCACTACATCGCAAGGTGCTCATGCCAGATCCCAGAGTAGAGGGGCATGTCAGCTTCATGCAGTTAATTTTGCGCCTGGTGATGGTGAGGCTAGACCGTCAACTGTTCGAGGTACAATCCTTGTAGCTTATACGTTTTCTAGTGCATTTTTTGACATAGGTTCCACACACTCTTTTTTTTTCTGCTCAACTTGTGGTAGTGCTTGGTTTACCTGTGGATGGGGTGTGTGGAGTTATGTCAATTGACACCCTGTTGGGGGTTCGGGCTGAGGATATCAAGCACTATAAGGGATGTGCCTTGGAAGATGGTTGGTATCATTTTCTGTGGGACTTGTTCATTCTCAAAATGTCAGGGTTTGACCTAATCTTGGGAATAGATTGGTCGGTGTTGTATCAAGCGCACAGAAACTATTATCGTTGCAGAGTATCTTTCAGGTCACTTGAGGGTGATGCTTATGTCCCCCGTGGCGAATGGGATGTTCGAGGAGGGCGTGCGGTGCCGTTTTGTCAACAGATGAGTGGAATCATGGCTTAAGTGGCATGTCTCATGCTTGATGATGATGAGGGATGGGAAAAATCTAATTTTCCTCCCATGGTGGATTGTTTTCAGGATGTGTTTCTTGAGGATTTCTTGGGGTTACCACCCGAGAGGGATGTCGAGCTCACGATCGAGTTGCTGCCGGGAGCGGAGACAGTTTCTATTCCGCCATACCGAATGGAACTGGAAGAACACTAGGAACTGAAGGTTCTTCTTGAGGAGTTCAAGAATAATGGGTTTATCTGTCCTAGTATGTCTCCTTGGGGATCTCCCGTTCTTTTCGCAAAGAAGGTCGATGGGTCGTTGTGGCTGTGTGTTGACTATCGAAAGTTGAATCAGATGACGGTGAAAAATCGGTACCCTCTTCCTAAAATTGATGACATTTTTGACCAGTTGACGGTGTTTCAGTGTTTTCTAAGATTGATCTGAGGTTAGGTTATCACCAGATGAGGGTGAGGTCATCTGACGTACCGCTGACAGCTTTCTGGAGTCGGTACAGGTTGTCTGAGTTTGTGGTAATGCCTTTCGGCTTGACCAATGCACCAGCGGTGTTTATGGATTTTATGAAATGAATATTTCATCCCTATATAGATTATTTTTTGATTGTATTTCTTGACGATATATTAGTATACTCGAAAACTCATGACGATCATGCCCAACATCTTGATATCGTCTTGGGTATGCTAAGAGAGCATCGACTATACGCCAAGCTATCAAAGTGTCATGTCTGGATAGGTGAGGTGCATTTTTTGTGTCACGTCATCTCGAAGGCAGGTGTTTCAGTGGATCCAGAGAAAGTACAGGTAGTTGTATCATGGGAGCAGCACATGATTGTTTCTAATGTTCGGATTTTTCTTGGTTTGGACGGGTATTACTGAAGGTTCATTCAGGATTTCTATCACTTGGAAGCACCACTCTCGGGCTTGACTAAAAGAGAAATCAGGTTCGTGTGGTCTGAGGCTTGTGAGAATGCCTTCCAAGGGTTTAAGAAGCGGTTGAAGACCGCACCTATCCAGATCTTACCTGAGCTGGGTAATAATTACATCGTGTTTTGTGATGCGTCTAGAGTCGGACATGGGGCTCTGTTGATGCAGGATGAGCGGGTTGTGGCTTATGGCTCAATGCAGTTGAGACCCCATGAGTGGAACTATCCCACTCATGACCTGGTGTTGGCTTCTGTGGTGTACGCTTTGACGTGTTGGATGCCCTGTTTGTTGGGAGAATGTTTTACTGTGTTTACTGACCATAAGAGTTTAAAGTACATCTTCTCTCAATGGGATTTGAACCTTCAGCGGTGAAGATGGGTTGAATATCTCCAGTATTTTGACTTTGAGTTGGTGTACATGCTGAGAAAGGAAAACAGTGTTGCTGATGCTCTGAGCAGGAGGGTTCAGAATCATGTGGTTCAAGATTCCAACACCATTTCAAGGTGATGGCTTTGTTTGCAGAGATACACCTGGAGGTGCAGGAAGAGAGTGGTCAGGTCACTCTTGATTCCTTGATGATGGAGTTGATGCTTTTGAGTCGTGTTAAGTAAGGTCAGCTTGATGATCCTGAGTGATTGATCATTAAGGAAAATCTTAAAGGTTAGGAGCTACATCCTGGTTGGTCCATCGGTGTGAAAGGTGTTGTTCGTGGTCGTGATCGTGTGGCTGTGCCAAAGTGTGCACGGGAAGAGATGATGCGTCAGTTCCAAGCATCAAAGTGGGCAGGGCATCCTGGTTTTACCATAATGTACCGTGATCTCCGAAGGTAGTTTTGGTGGCCTGGAATGAAGAAGTAATTTGCGGGATTTTTGGCACGGCGCCTTACCTTTCAGTAGGTGAAGGCCGAGCATCAATGCCCAGGTGGTTTGTTGCATCCATTTCCCATTCCAGAATGGAAGTGGAATGATGTAACAATGGATTTCGTCGTGGTTCTTCCGAGGATGCCGAGGAAGAATGATGCAATATGGGTGGTTGTGGATCAGTTGACGAAAGTGGATCATTTCTTACTAATTCAGGAGACCTTTACAGTCGACCAGTTGGGTGAGCTGTATGTTCGTGAAATAGTGTTATTGCATGGTGTTCTGCAGACAATAGATTTGGACCGAGATCTGCATTTCATGTCGCATTTCTAGAAAGGGTTGCAGAAGTTTCTTGGTATGTATGTGTTTTTGAGTACGGCTTTCCACCCACAGACAGACTGGTAGTCAGAGCGTACGATCCAAGTGTTGGAAGACATGTTAAGAGCTTGTGTCATGGACTTTGGTGGTTCTTGGGAGAGGAACCTATCAATAGTTGAGTTATCCTACAACAACATTTTTCCGGCTATGATTTAGATGGCACCGTTTGAGGCACTCTATGGGAGTCCATGTAGATCTCCATTATGTTGGCTAGAGGCCAGTGAATCTGAGTTGTTGGGGCCATGTCTCATGAAGGAGACTTAAGAGAGAGTTATGTTGATCAGAAAGCGGATGGATACAGCTCAGAGTATGCAGAATTCATATGCAAATCAGAGGTGTAGACCTCTTGAGTTTGTGATGGGTGATAAAGTTTTCCTTCGTGTGTCTCCATGGTTGGGTCACCATTGGATTCGAAAGTAGGGTAAGTTGGCGCCCAGGTATGTGGGACATTTTGAGATTGTGGAGAGGATCAGACCATTGGCTTACCAATTGTCTCTTCTACAGTGGTATGGTGGGATTCATGATGTGTTTCATGTGTCACAGCTTCAACGGTATCACCCTGACCCATTTCACGTGGTTGACGTTGAGGATGTGGAGGTTGAGGCTGATGCGTCCTTCGAGGAGCATCCAGTTCGTGTGGTGGATCATAGTGAAAAGGTCTAGTGAGGAAAGGTTCGGTAATTAGTGCGAGTACCATGGCAGCATGGGAAAGATCAGGAAGAAACTTGGGAGCAGGAATCTAATATGCGGACTTATTGGCCCGAACTCTTCTCTTTGGCGGATCAATGAGTCTTGGAAACTCCGCTCGAGAATGAGCCGTTATAAGGTTGGGAGGTTGTAAGATCCTAGTTTTTGGAAGGGTGTGTTTTCATTATGTTTTGGTTGAATCCCTTGTTTGGGGCTTCAAGGGATTTCTTTTGAAAGTATGAGAGGTCTTGGGGGTGCTTTGGTGGCTCGGGTCATGAATGAAAGGAAAGTTGGGCAAGGCAAGCCTAGGTGCACGGCCTACGCACGGCCAGGGAAAACCGTGCGGCCTGCCCAGGTAAACCGTGCAACCCTCATCCTCCAGACAGTAGCATGCACACGGTTTGCGCACGGTTTTTCAAACCGTGCGGCTAAACCATGCATCCTCTTAATGTTGGGAAAATCTACAAAATTTCCACCACGGGATTTTAAGAACCGACTCGGGATTTCCTCTCCATTCCTCCCTCTTCACCCTACGAACAAACCAAATCTCCCAAGAGCTCTAAGAGGTCAATCTCCCTCGTTTCTAAGGTGTTTTCAGTGCCGTTGGATGCGGATTGGAGCTCCAAGTAAGGATAATCCCATCCTAGATTCTCTTTTTGGTTTAGGGTTTGTATCTTTTCTCCCTCTTGTTCTGAAGCTCTAAAACCCTCTCTTTTGGGTGAGTTCTAGGTTGAAGCTCAAAAGGCTGGTCGGATTGATGTCTAAGGACTCAATTGAGTGTGCTTTCTACCATGGTTTTCAGGTAGGTGGTCTAAAAACATTATCCCATAGTTTTATAGTGGATTTTTGCATGTGTGGATTTGCTCATGGTTTCCTTTTATTGAGCTTTGATCAACTTGGATGTGTTGGTAGAACAGATGCTAAAAATGGTAAATGGGGACTCACCCGATCCCCATGGGATGTGTTGAGAATGACTTGACCTAATTAGGGGTATCCATGGGATGTGTCGGCTTTTCCCGGGCTTAGGTATTTTTTTTAAACAAGTGACCTTGTTGTTATAAATGGTAGAGCCCTTGACGAATATGATGACATGAGTGGTTGAACTTGGAATAGAAGTTAGGTGATGCACCTAGACTTGGAAATAACCTAAAGTTTATATGGTATGGGTTGAATGGTTGATTCATGGAAATGATGAATGGGTTAAATGGGTTAATGTGTAAACTGATTAAAGACCATAACGGGATAGGTTATGGGTTCAATGTTGAATGCTTAGTGAGATAGGCATAACACATGGGAATTGGGTGAATGGTAAAATGATGTGAAATGGTAATGTGTTAATGGGTTAAGGCATAATTTGAATTTCCATGTGGTTTTTTGTGCATTGTGTTTGTCAAAGGGAAATGGTATGGTGGGTTGATGGTTACATATAAATATAGGCATGTGCACATGACTTAGTGGAGTGGGATATGACTTGAGGTTCTACGCCCACAGGTCGAGTGAAGACTGATGCTCTAAACTCCACCCTAAATGCACGGTTTAGGAATAGGGACTGATGATCTATTCTCCTAACGGTTTCATTCACTCGGACGGAGGATTCGAGGTGAGGATGTGGTTGCTATGAGGGGGTAAGTCCTAGTGAAACAGGATAATGATGTGTTTACCCTCATGCATGTGATTGTTGGCCTCAGACCCATGTAACATAATGTTTGTGATTAACCCATGGAAATGTGATGAAATGGTAAGTGGTGATAATTGGTGCGAAATGAATGGTAATGGATGTTAGGTCCACTAGGCTGAATACCCTGAGAGGGGGGGGGGTGAATCAGGGTATGACTAATTAAAAATTAAAGCCCTTTCTGATCTTGTTTCGCTGTTAAGCAAAACACTCTTCTCTCTCTTTCCTGCTGCACAATATAAACAGAAAGTAAAGCTAGCACAGGACACAACAATTTTACTTGGTTCACCGCTAAGGGCTACGTCCAAGGAGCATACGCCGACAGGTTGCCGGTCGTACCAAGTCCACTAAACTTCACTAGCTGTGGATTACAATGTTCGGGCTAGATCACTTCTATGCCCAGGCTCACTGCCTATACAAGGTTTAGGGTCAGCTCACTGCTTTCCCAAGGGTCACTCCCTGTTTCTCTCTCTCTGGCTCACTGCCGGTGGAGAGGATCACCTTCTTCCTCTTCCTGAGCTCACTGCTCTTGGAAGGAATCCACTCACAGTTTATAGACCTGTAGGTCTCTTCATTTCCATTAAGGAATGCATCTTTCTCTGTATGTAGATGCTCTGTTGAAGTTCAACTTTCACCCGTAGATGAACACCCCTTTGCCACTACCCACTGGGCAAACAACCTTTGGAAAGACCTTCGCAAAGCACCCTACAATGCGAGGCTCCCAATTTCGCAAAGCTCAACCAAGCCTTCGCGAAGCTCCTACCTTTTCGCGAAGCTCACTCGCGAAGCTCACTCGCGAAGCTCTTTCGCGATGCTCAAGCCGTCGCAAAGCAACGACCCTCGCGAAGCTAAGTAAGCCAACGCGGAGCTCGCAGGTTTCGCGGAGCTACAATAGCCGCCGCGAAGCACCTCTTTCGCGAAGCACACTGGCTCCGCGAACCACCTTCGCAAATCGAGAGCAAAGTATTTTCTCTGAAAATTCTCTCTACTTCGCTCGAAGGGGTCGGCCTCTATTTATAGGCGATTCCACCGACCCTCAAACTTTCCGCGCGAAGTCAACGCCACGTCATCTCAAATCGCGAAGCTCCAAAGTTTCTGTCGGAATTCTGTCCAAATCGCGAAGCTCCACGGCAATCTTTCGTTCGCGGAGCTTGACGTAGTCGCGATGAATCACCGTCAACTTACCTTCGCGGCTCGCGCCTTCGCCGCGAAGCTCTATCGCGAAGCCCAACATACCTTTGCACCTTCGCCGCGAAGCTCTCTCGCAAAGCTCTTCTCCGCCGCGATGCGCTTCAGCCTCTGCCATTCGCGAAGCTTGACGAAACCGCGAAGCATCACCGCCTCCATTCTTCTGGTCTTCGCGATTTCCAAACCATGCATCCTATCTTCGCGAAATTCATGCCTTTGCCATATTAAATTATGCTCTTCATGGAAATCCTCTTTTCGCGATGCTCACCAAACTCCAAATTTTGGACCCCAAAAATTTGGCAAACACTGGAAAACGGCGCCACCTTGTACTGCACTTTTTGTACCGCCTCCAGATCGCCCTTTCCTTTGTCATCGTTCTTTGTCAACATGGAGTGTCAACAACTTCTCGGGAACTCGACAAATATCCATGAAAACCTGCTTTGTCAACAAACACAATCAACCCAAAAATACTTCAATGTTACCTTGAGGGATTTTTGCCCAACAATCTCCCCCTTTGGGTTTGTTGACAACTCTTCACAATTTTGCTCAGGATGATTTTCTGCACTTTGATACCTCACTGAGTCTTCTTCCAGCCGCTACCAGCATTCGCCCCTTGCGATTATGATAGCGTTCAAGGATTCACTTAACATGTACTCTAAGCCCACATGAGCAATGCTCGGCGTGAGAAACAAGAGTAGTATGAAAAGTTCATCAATGAATCACTTCATGTCAGACCCCAATTGTCGATTCCACCCTGATACCAATTCTTAAAATAAAAACCAGTTGTTAAACCACACTGATACCAATTGATGAATTCTTAAGTTGATACCAATTGTTGATAGCTGGACACCGTCTCACACCATTCCAACACAACTGTTCTGCTTTTATCACGATCCTCAGCTGTCGTGATTTCTATGATTTGATTGATCACTTCTAGCATCGTCAGATTTAATACACTCCCCCTTTCTCATTGCTCCCCCTTTCTGGCTGCTCCACCTGTCAGCTTCTCCCCGTATCAATTATGATTTATCAAATACATGCACTATCTCCCCCTTGAACTAACACTTTTCTCCCCCTTTGTCAAGCACTTGTCAAGCACTTTTCTCCCCCTTTGTCAACGAACCCAAAGGTCACGCCTCTGTAGTCGGTAACATAGTAGAGAACACCTATCAGCGCATTAGGGAAAAACATACCATACCTCGGGGAGAGGGGGGGTGGGTCCCACATCCACACTATTTCAAGTGTGGGGAATCGACTGAACTCCCAGAGCCAGTCGATGCCTCTCAAAAGCTTCCTTGGGTAATGCCTTTGTCAGAATGTCTGCAACCTGTAGCTCTGTAGGCACGTACTCCAACTTCACGATTCCCTGCTCAACTTTCTCCTTGATAAAGTGATACTTTATCTCAATGTGCTTTGTCCTAGAGTGATGGACGGGATTTTTGCTGAGATTTATAGCACTTGAGTTATCGCACTGGATTCCGATCGGAGACTTCACTTCAACTCCCATATCTTCAAGCTGCTGCTTCATCCACAATAACTGTGTGCATGCTTGAGTGGCCGCAATATACTCAGCTTCTGCGGTGCTCAATGAAATGCAATCTTGTTTCTTGCTTAGCCAAGAAATACACAATCCACCAAGATAGAAAGCACCACCTGATGTTGATTTTCTATCATCTGCTGAACCGGCCCAGTCTGCATTAGTATATCCCAATAACTTTGTCTGAGATTTGTCGTTGTATGTCAAGCCGAAGTCCACCGTGCCCTTGATATACCGAAGTATTCTTTTCACTGCGAGCATGTGACTTTCCTTGGGATTACTCTGATATCTCGCTGCTTGGCATGTGGCGAAAACAATATCAGGCCTTGTTGCGGTTAAGTACAACAGACTTCCAATGATTTGCCTGTATTCTGTGATATTAACTGCCTTGCCATCCTCATCTTTTGATAATTTCATCCGGGTAGCCACCGGAGTCTTCATCTCCTTGGAATTTTCCATTCCAAACCTTCTCAGGACCTCCTTGGAATATTTAGATTGAGAAATGAATGTTCCATTCCTTCCTTGTGTTACCTGTAGACCAAGGAAAAACGTTAGCTCTCCAATCATTGACATTTCAAACTCATTTTTCATGAATTCGGAAAACTGTCTGCACTGAGCTTCATCTGATCCACCAAATATTATGTCATCGACATAAACCAACACCATCATCCTTTGATTACTGTCATTACTGAAATAGAGATTGTAATCAACTCCTCCACGCTGAAAACCAAGCTTCTTCAAGTATTGATCAAGCCTTGAGTACCATGCCCTTGGTGCTTGTTTCAGCCCATACAATGCCTTCTTCAACCTGCAAACTTTGTTCTCATCCTCATGAATGAGAAAACCATCTGGCTGCTCAATATACACCTCCTCTTCCAGAACACCATTCAAGAATGCAGATTTGACATCCATCTGGAACACTTTGAACTTCCTTTGCACTGCGATGGCTAGGAATAATCTTATTGTCTCCAGCCTTGCAACCGGTGCAAATGTCTCATCAACATCAATTCCCTCGATTTGGGAGTACCCCTTGCACACTAGTCGTGCTTTGTTCCGAATCACTGTGCCATCTTCATTCATCTTGTTGCGATAGACCCATTTGGTCCCAATGACATTCTTGTCCGCTGGCCTCGAAACAATCTCCCATGTCTGGTTCTTCTCAATCTGATCAAGCTCTTCGTTCATGGCCTGAACCCAGTTTTCATCTTCAGCTGCATCAGAAAAACATTTCGGCTCCACTTGAGACAAAAACGATGCTTGCTGTGATGATTTCATTCTTCGAGTCTGAACTGGAGCTGTTTGATCACCAATGATATTCTGCCTATCAATCTCAGCTCGACTCTTTGTCTTCCTCGCAGACACCGACTTGACACTTTCCTCTTCATCATCAGTATCTTCTTCTGAGTCAGCTTCTGCCACTTCTGCTCCCCCTGGGTTGCTTACCTCATCATCACTTTCATCCAGGAACTGTTCACTGGGTCGTTGGGCAGTCTGTTCATTTTCGACTATAGTGACATCATTACTCTCAACAATTTTTCCCAGCCTCTTGTTGAAGCATTTATATGCTTTGCTTTTCCCTGAATAGCCAAGGAATATCCCTTCATCTCCTCATGCCTCAAACTTCCTATGATGTTCTTTGTTGAGAATGAAGCACTTACTTCCAAAGATTCGAAAGTATTTCAACGTTGGCTTCTTTCCGTACCACAGTTCATACGGAGTCTTCCCTTGCTTCGGACATAACAGGGACCTGTTTGAAACATAGACCGATGTCAAAACTGCTTCCTTCCAAAATTTCTCTGGTAGGTCCTTATCAATAAGCATTGTTCTGGCCATGTTGTTGATGATCCGATTCCTCCTTTCTACCACTCCATTCTGTTGGGGAGTTCTCACTGATGAAACTTGATGCCTTATCCCATGTTTCTCGAGATAGTTTTCAACCTGACTGTTTGTGAATTCTGTACCGTTATCAGTACGAAACTTCAGAATTTTCTGCCCAAGCATCTTTTCTGATTCCCTCCTGTACTGTTTTATGCAGCTGAACACTTCTGTCTTATGGGTAATGATGAATACCCAGGCCATTCTGCTGTAGTCATCAATGAAAAGAACATAGTACCTTTGCCCATCTATAGCTCGTGGTGAGATAGGTCCACATACATCAGCATGCACCAATTCGAGCACTCGAGTTGCTTTTTGTTCCTTTGGCCTGTATGTCTTCCTGATGATCTTCCCTTGTTGACAAGCATCACACGTATGAGTGCGATCACGTGATAGTTTGGGAAGGTCTCTAGCAGCATCACACTTTACCAGATCTTCCATAGATGGTTGACATAGATGACCAAGTCGCTTATGCCACAGCTGATTTTCTTCTTCTCTGGATAAAAGGCATGAATCTTCTTCCCCACCTACCAGGTAAAGATTCCCCTTTGTTCGTTTTCCCTGAAGAATGACTATTCCATCTTTTCCTTTAACCATACCCATCTTCTTGGTAAATAGTATAGAGTGCCCAGAGTCACATAGTTGACTGACGCTAAGCATATTATGACTGAGACCCTCTACCACCAAGACATCAGCATGTCTCATTTCTTTGCCCCCAAACTTGGCTTTTCCTGAGCCAACAATCTTCAGGCCTTCATCATTTCCAAACTTGACAACTCCTTCTTTGTCATATTTTATGCCTGTAACCAGATCCTTATTACCCGTCATGTGGGATGTGCAACCACTGTCAAGGATCCAAACACCAGAACGATCTGATGCTTTAAGGGCAATTTCAGCAACTACGGCCTTCTCAGTTTTCTTCTTCCTAGTCCATACTTTTTCTTTCATACTCGGCATGGATTGAGGCTTCTGTTCTTTCTCAGAGTATGATGGACCAGCTTCATCTTGCAAAACTGCAAATCTGTTCTGAACTTTTAACTCATTTGTCGGTTTACTGATCTGCTGCTTGCGAACATTTTGATTCTGCTTTGGCACATTTTTCTGAATGGTCGGAGTGCAGTACCTAGCCATGTGTCCAAATCCTCCGCACCAAAAACAGTGTCCTTCAAAAAATGTTCTGGAAAACCGTTCTCTGTTTGGCTGCCATCTCTGTTCTTGTTCCCTTCGATATCTTTTGGCTATGGAACACACATACTATGAATGTCCCATCTTTCCACAACAATAACACCTGATATAAGGTGCATTCCTTCGTGCTACTTCAGCACTACGAGTTTCCCCTTTGGATCTCTGAGTATTCTGATCCTTCTTTGTGCTCAAATCGACTTTCAATCTCGGGACAGGTGCTTGCGGTCTAACTTCAACTGCCGCAGATTTTTGTTTCTGAATAAGCCATGAATCAGCCTTAACATATGAGTTCAATTGCTGCTTCTTTCCTGCTGAACTACCAGGCTCTTCTTTCTTCTTTTCCGTCTTCGTAACGACCTGATTTCCCAAGAATGTGTTGGGATTCAAAGGTTTTTCCTGGTCTTTAACTTTTCTCCGCAGACCGACAACTTCCTCTTCAAGCTCTTCAATACGCTTGACGTGATCTTTCACTTTTCGACTCAAGCAATCGATCTCCCTTTTCTGCTCTTCAATCTTGAGCTTATGCTCATCAACCTTTTCTGTGCGCTCTGGCCTGGAAGACTTAAGATTCTCAATTTCTTTCTCAAGCTCAGACTTCTCTTCTTCTTGTTGTTGCATGTAGAGTTTGGCATCACGTACTATCTTGTTGGCTTTCTTTGTTTTTGCTCGCCAAACATCTATCTCTTCAAGAGCTGCTTCTAATTCAGCTTCCATGTCAACTCTCCCTTCAATTTCTTCTTCTTCTTCATCAGTTTCGGTTTCTTTCTTTTCTAGAGCACTACTAGCAACAGCCACCATCGCATTTTGACCATGATCTTTGCAGTTTTCTATCTCTTCAACTTCTTCACCCTCAGACTCATCTGAACTGTCAATTTCTTGGGAAAGAAGATTCTTCTTCTTAAAGAAATTTCTCTTGAACTGCTTCTTCCCTTTCACATAGGCTGAAGATTTTTTCATGGGAATCTTAACTTCATCTTCATCGCTTTCTTCTTGAAACTTTTTGGGGCATCTTGCAGCAAGATGACCAACCTTTCCGCATCGGAAGCATGCTAGTGGAAGTTTCCCTTTAAACTTTCCTTTTCCTCTTTGCAGATTTGAAGAAAGGAACGACATCACCTCATCTGACTCTTCTTCCTCCTGAGAATCTTCAATAGTGAGCCTCTTCATGGCCTTAAATGCCACCTCTTTGGATTTCCCCTTTTCCACAGCATCGTTGTCATCATTTCTCATTTCATATGCAACAAGAGTGCTGTGTAAGTTATCCAATGTTAGCTCTTTCGGATCTTTATCTTCCAACACAGAAACTTTCGGATTGAACCGAGGTGGAAGCTTTCTCAAGATGCGCTTTACGATTTTAATGTCTTCGATAATTTCTCCAAGACCCCGCATGTCTTCTACCACAGCATTTACCCTGTCAAAGAATGCATCAACGGACTCATTCGGGTTCATTTTGAGATCTTCATACTTGTTCCACAACACTTGCAGCTTTGCCTCTCTGACTTTTGTATCCCCTTCATAAATATTCAAAAGTTTTTCCCACATGGCATGTGACGTTTTGCATGACATCACCTTTGTATAAATGGGATTAGAGAGGGCTCCACCTAAGGCGTTTATTGCTTTGGAATCAGCATCCAACTCTTTGTGCTCAGCTTCTGATAATGCACCACTAGTAATATCAGCTGTGATACCATGCATAGCTGCTGAAAACACATCCATTCCCAGAGATCGGAAATAGTGTTGCATTCGATTCTTCCATATCTGAAAATTACATCCGTCGAAGATCGGAATCCCTCTATGATTAGTGACCTCCATTGAGAGAAGACCAACTGTTAACCTTTCCCTCTGATACCACTTGTTAGGTCCACTAGGCTGAATACCCTGAGAGGGGGGGGGTGAATCAGGGTATGACTAATTAAAAATTAAAGCCCTTTCTGATCTTGTTTCGCTGTTAAGCAAAACACTCTTCTCTCTCTTTCCTGCTGCACAATATAAACAGAAAGTAAAGCTAGCACAGGACACAACAATTTTACTTGGTTCACCGCTAAGGGCTACGTCCAAGGAGCATACGCCGACAGGTTGCCGGTCGTACCAAGTCCACTAAACTTCACTAGCTGTGGATTACAATGTTCGGGCTAGATCACTTCTATGCCCAGGCTCACTGCCTATACAAGGTTTAGGGTCAGCTCACTGCTTTCCCAAGGGTCACTCCCTGTTTCTCTCTCTCTGGCTCACTGCCGGTGGAGAGGATCACCTTCTTCCTCTTCCTGAGCTCACTGCTCTTGGAAGGAATCCACTCACAGTTTATAGACCTGTAGGTCTCTTCATTTCCATTAAGGAATGCATCTTTCTCTGTATGTAGATGCTCTGTTGAAGTTCAACTTTCACCCGTAGATGAACACCCCTTTGCCACTACCCACTGGGCAAACAACCTTTGGAAAGACCTTCGCAAAGCACCCTACAATGCGAGGCTCCCAATTTCGCAAAGCTCAACCAAGCCTTCGCGAAGCTCCTACCTTTTCGCGAAGCTCACTCGCGAAGCTCACTCGCGAAGCTCTTTCGCGATGCTCAAGCCGTCGCAAAGCAACGACCCTCGCGAAGCTAAGTAAGCCAACGCGGAGCTCGCAGGTTTCGCGGAGCTACAATAGCCGCCGCGAAGCACCTCTTTCGCGAAGCACACTGGCTCCGCGAACCACCTTCGCAAATCGAGAGCAAAGTATTTTCTCTGAAAATTCTCTCTACTTCGCTCGAAGGGGTCGGCCTCTATTTATAGGCGATTCCACCGACCCTCAAACTTTCCGCGCGAAGTCAACGCCACGTCATCTCAAATCGCGAAGCTCCAAAGTTTCTGTCGGAATTCTGTCCAAATCGCGAAGCTCCACGGCAATCTTTCGTTCGCGGAGCTTGACGTAGTCGCGATGAATCACCGTCAACTTACCTTCGCGGCTCGCGCCTTCGCCGCGAAGCTCTATCGCGAAGCCCAACATACCTTTGCACCTTCGCCGCGAAGCTCTCTCGCAAAGCTCTTCTCCGCCGCGATGCGCTTCAGCCTCTGCCATTCGCGAAGCTTGACGAAACCGCGAAGCATCACCGCCTCCATTCTTCTGGTCTTCGCGATTTCCAAACCATGCATCCTATCTTCGCGAAATTCATGCCTTTGCCATATTAAATTATGCTCTTCATGGAAATCCTCTTTTCGCGATGCTCACCAAACTCCAAATTTTGGACCCCAAAAATTTGGCAAACACTGGAAAACGGCGCCACCTTGTACTGCACTTTTTGTACCGCCTCCAGATCGCCCTTTCCTTTGTCATCGTTCTTTGTCAACATGGAGTGTCAACAACTTCTCGGGAACTCGACAAATATCCATGAAAACCTGCTTTGTCAACAAACACAATCAACCCAAAAATACTTCAATGTTACCTTGAGGGATTTTTGCCCAACAATCTCCCCCTTTGGGTTTGTTGACAACTCTTCACAATTTTGCTCAGGATGATTTTCTGCACTTTGATACCTCACTGAGTCTTCTTCCAGCCGCTACCAGCATTCGCCCCTTGCGATTATGATAGCGTTCAAGGATTCACTTAACATGTACTCTAAGCCCACATGAGCAATGCTCGGCGTGAGAAACAAGAGTAGTATGAAAAGTTCATCAATGAATCACTTCATGTCAGACCCCAATTGTCGATTCCACCCTGATACCAATTCTTAAAATAAAAACCAGTTGTTAAACCACACTGATACCAATTGATGAATTCTTAAGTTGATACCAATTGTTGATAGCTGGACACCGTCTCACACCATTCCAACACAACTGTTCTGCTTTTATCACGATCCTCAGCTGTCGTGATTTCTATGATTTGATTGATCACTTCTAGCATCGTCAGATTTAATACACTCCCCCTTTCTCATTGCTCCCCCTTTCTGGCTGCTCCACCTGTCAGCTTCTCCCCGTATCAATTATGATTTATCAAATACATGCACTATCTCCCCCTTGAACTAACACTTTTCTCCCCCTTTGTCAAGCACTTGTCAAGCACTTTTCTCCCCCTTTGTCAACGAACCCAAAGGTCACGCCTCTGTAGTCGGTAACATAGTAGAGAACACCTATCAGCGCATTAGGGAAAAACATACCATACCTCGGGGAGAGGGGGGGTGGGTCCCACATCCACACTATTTCAAGTGTGGGGAATCGACTGAACTCCCAGAGCCAGTCGATGCCTCTCAAAAGCTTCCTTGGGTAATGCCTTTGTCAGAATGTCTGCAACCTGTAGCTCTGTAGGCACGTACTCCAACTTCACGATTCCCTGCTCAACTTTCTCCTTGATAAAGTGATACTTTATCTCAATGTGCTTTGTCCTAGAGTGATGGACGGGATTTTTGCTGAGATTTATAGCACTTGAGTTATCGCACTGGATTCCGATCGGAGACTTCACTTCAACTCCCATATCTTCAAGCTGCTGCTTCATCCACAATAACTGTGTGCATGCTTGAGTGGCCGCAATATACTCAGCTTCTGCGGTGCTCAATGAAATGCAATCTTGTTTCTTGCTTAGCCAAGAAATACACAATCCACCAAGATAGAAAGCACCACCTGATGTTGATTTTCTATCATCTGCTGAACCGGCCCAGTCTGCATTAGTATATCCCAATAACTTTGTCTGAGATTTGTCGTTGTATGTCAAGCCGAAGTCCACCGTGCCCTTGATATACCGAAGTATTCTTTTCACTGCGAGCATGTGACTTTCCTTGGGATTACTCTGATATCTCGCTGCTTGGCATGTGGCGAAAACAATATCAGGCCTTGTTGCGGTTAAGTACAACAGACTTCCAATGATTTGCCTGTATTCTGTGATATTAACTGCCTTGCCATCCTCATCTTTTGATAATTTCATCCGGGTAGCCACCGGAGTCTTCATCTCCTTGGAATTTTCCATTCCAAACCTTCTCAGGACCTCCTTGGAATATTTAGATTGAGAAATGAATGTTCCATTCCTTCCTTGTGTTACCTGTAGACCAAGGAAAAACGTTAGCTCTCCAATCATTGACATTTCAAACTCATTTTTTCATGAATTCGGAAAACTGTCTGCACTGAGCTTCATCTGATCCACCAAATATTATGTCATCGACATAAACCAACACCATCATCCTTTGATTACTGTCATTACTGAAATAGAGATTGTAATCAACTCCTCCACGCTGAAAACCAAGCTTCTTCAAGTATTGATCAAGCCTTGAGTACCATGCCCTTGGTGCTTGTTTCAGCCCATACAATGCCTTCTTCAACCTGCAAACTTTGTTCTCATCCTCATGAATGAGAAAACCATCTGGCTGCTCAATATACACCTCCTCTTCCAGAACACCATTCAAGAATGCAGATTTGACATCCATCTGGAACACTTTGAACTTCCTTTGCACTGCGATGGCTAGGAATAATCTTATTGTCTCCAGCCTTGCAACCGGTGCAAATGTCTCATCAACATCAATTCCCTCGATTTGGGAGTACCCCTTGCACACTAGTCGTGCTTTGTTCCGAATCACTGTGCCATCTTCATTCATCTTGTTGCGATAGACCCATTTGGTCCCAATGACATTCTTGTCCGCTGGCCTCGAAACAATCTCCCATGTCTGGTTCTTCTCAATCTGATCAAGCTCTTCGTTCATGGCCTGAACCCAGTTTTCATCTTCAGCTGCATCAGAAAAACATTTCGGCTCCACTTGAGACAAAAACGATGCTTGCTGTGATGATTTCATTCTTCGAGTCTGAACTGGAGCTGTTTGATCACCAATGATATTCTGCCTATCAATCTCAGCTCGACTCTTTGTCTTCCTCGCAGACACCGACTTGACACTTTCCTCTTCATCATCAGTATCTTCTTCTGAGTCAGCTTCTGCCACTTCTGCTCCCCCTGGGTTGCTTACCTCATCATCACTTTCATCCAGGAACTGTTC
>CAUJRU010003992.1:0-26371 GCA_963277665.1 Viscum album | reverse complement strand
AGGGCTATTGAGGTATCACAGATAGCTTTGGGAGTGGTTCTCCCTAGCACGCTATGTAAAGAACCCTGCGACTAACTAAGACTTGACCACTGCTGACCGTTTCAACTCAGAGTGACTCGTCTGGCCATGTGGGGAGTGCCTTTGTGTGACGCAGCAGATCCATTGTAATCAAAAGGAGGAGTACTGTAGAGACCTGAAGCCTAACGTACATAGACATTACATTACTTTTGCGGAATACTTAGTACATAACAAAAACACACACACAAGGATCGTAATAGTTTAGTGTCTTTGGAAACTCGGAACGTAATCTTCTAATCGTGGTGAAAGATCTCCAATATCTCCCATAAATATCTTCCCTTTTTTTACCTAAAACCTTTCTTTATATCCTGGGGATAAGAAAACATAAAAGGGTGCGCTCAAACGCTCAGTAAGGGTAAACAAAAGAAATATAAATCACATCATATACATAAGCACATAACTTTTGGAAATCTGAACCTGCAAAAGAGATCCTAATTTCATAACATGGGGTAAATCATGGCAGTGAAATGTAATTACAATAATCATAACATAAAACATGAAACATTGTGGCATTCACACATAATCATAGAGAATCATTTCTTGTTAGTCAAGGCTCATTGCCAAGACTATCTTAGTGGACAAAGTCCCTTTCTGAATCGAGTAACCCTCATTGCAGTCCTGTTTCACTGAACCGGTATAACCTAACGTTCCAGCCCTGTCTATCTCATGAGATATAAAATCTTTACCCAATGCATTGGAGGGAGATATAGGTCCCACCCATCTTATAATGAATACTTTCTTATGTGTGCCACATAATCATAAATCATACATCATTGCATAACCCATGTAATAAAAATGGGATTCTTAAACAACATGACATCATAAAACAATTCATATAAGATAAAGGAATTAATAAAAATATTTCCATCACAACATAATCAAATACATGTAATAATAGGGATAAAAACAGAACCCTTTTATTATCTTAGATGGAAAATAATTTTGATAAAATACTTGAACTTCATTCTTGAGGAAAATATCCTTTCTACGTCAAAAACACTTTTCCTTTCTTAACATGTCATACAATTTTAAACTAAAAGAAGTTGATTAAAAATAAACATGAAAACTTGTAAAGGAATATTCTTGGAAATAATGTTTTAGAAATCCATTCATTCCGTATAAGTTAAAAAAACATTCTTCGTACTTTTGTCAGAAAAGTCAAAAAGTACCTCGTACGAAAAAAACGACAAACGATTCCTTTCATATTCTTTACTAAAAACTCACCGAAGGGTAAAATTGGATTTAAAATAGTGTAAGTGGATGGAAACAATATTACATATTGAGAGAACATGGATTTGGATGATAAAATACACCCCAATAAATACTTACGAATAAACAATCTCGGATAAAAATGAGATTGTGATATTTCCCTTACCTTAGGTCCGATTTGCTTTGTATGTGTCCGAAGCTCCTTTATAATGGTTTAAATAATGTTATTGACTTATTCCAGAATCATACATATTGATATTATATCATATATGGTCATATTCATAGCTTCTTGTTAGTAATATTTCATTGTTACTTGTTACTCGGGTCTTTATTGCCTTTTGTTCTTATGCGTGTTTTGCCGAATAAATTCTTATTCTTCTTTTAAGGTTATAGATAACTTATATCCAGAATGGTATTAGTGTAACATATATCATATTTATTCATTCAATTCATTTATATAATTACTATGTAATGATGATCATGTAGAACGAGTCGCATCACATCGTGGAGACGGTATTCCGTACGTACGCACGAGTGATGATATCGTTCCTATGATCGTGGAATTGTATTTGAGTATATATATATTATTTCAGTATCAATATTACATTATAATAATCATAAATAGTTACTCATTACACCATTATACCCATCCTTGTAAGGTGATGGTGGAAAATAGATTACACCACGGCGTGGAGACGGTATTCCGTATGTACGCACACACGGTGATTTCATTTTTCCGTAGGATTGATAAAAGGTGAATTAGGGTTGTTTCATATTTATAATAACATATCAGTATGTAAGTAATACTGATGTTATTACTTTATAATGAAACAACTAAATAAGAAGAATTTTAAGAAGAAATAAATTGAAAAGATCGGTAATGGATATTACCTCTTCTTTGGAACACCTCTTTGAATCCTCCACTTAGGGAACCAAGAATGGTCTTTGAAGAAGACCAGGACCTCTAGTATTATTCTAGGGAAGTGGAGAGGAGAAAATTTCAGGGGTTGGCCGAGCTTAAGTGCTCAAATTGGTGTGAGGAGGAGGGGGAGGAGGTGCCCTTTTATAAGGGAGGAGAGGGGCACCTTAGGAATATCTCAAAATATTATTTTATATTAAAGTAAAAATCGGTTTATAATGGTTCCAAAGGGTCTTATTTCGAAGATAAAGTGGGGATGGGTCGAAATACTATCAAACAATAGGAGTTAGACAAGTTTAGGGTATTATTTTAACCTTATCAATTAGATTTAACTCTAAGTTAAATAATTTAACTTTTACCGTGTCTTTTTGTTTTCTTACACTATATGGTTAATACACTTACTATAACATGCAAAACGAACCCCAAATTGATTATTATTAATATATATATCCTTATCTAAGTCATTTGGCCGAACCTTAGATTTATAGGAATAAAATAACAATTAATAATATAATATTTGATTTAAAAACTATTTTGTGTCAATTTTGACACTATTTGATATATGATTTTTGTGAAAGTCATAACAGAATTATATGTTCGAACCAATTTGATTAAATAAACACTAATATATCTTAGTAACCTATAAAATTAGTGGAATTCATAAAAAGTCTCAAATTACATTTATTTTGGTGATTATAACATCAATTATGTCAATATTTCATAAATAAGATAATTACTGCATCATAATTGTGTCATAAATAAATTAAATTATTTAATGTCTAAAAATTATAAATAAAATACCATCGTGTGGGAAATCTTTTTAGATTTCTAATGAATATTTATAGTCGAATTTATCTTATGTATAACCCCATATTAAAAATGATTTACTTCTTAAACATTGATTTTAACTATTTTAACCCTTCTTTAAATAAATTAATAATAAATGTCCTAATCTAATCCATGTGGACCTAAATGGTCATATTTTATTCCTAAGTTTGTTTTTGGTCGAATTAAACTTGTCCAATATAATTAGGACATGTGTTAGGGTAATAATAATATCATTTTTACCCTTAATTACCCTATTTACTTTTAACCGTGGTAAAAAAAAGTAAAAAGTTACTATTCACCAAAAAAAATTATTTTTATCTCATTGAAAAAAATTTTACTTACTGATATCAACCGTGTCTGTCGGATTTTTGAAATTCCATTCACAGAAGCGGTAAAATTAAGTTTTATGCAAAATTCAGTTTTTAACCTACCACTTAGTGGTTTCACTATTCATCAAAAATTGAAAGTTTTCAGAAAAATACCAAAATTTCACCCTAGGATAATTTCGGTATTCCGAATCCATAAAGGAAGTACATTTTGAAAGATAAAATTTATAAAATTTAAAAAATTCGTTATTAATATTCATAACGGCTAGTTTTAATAATATTTTAATAGCATATCGTTGTTTAGTGAAACTCAGTATTGCGTACGACGCAAGCTATCGAGGAAGTTCGCGATTGCGTGTAAAGTAAGCCAAGCTAGTATGTAGTGAAATATTCCTTTGATGATATATAAAAACAAAAATATTACTCATAAAAATTTCAGGTGTTACATTCTACCCCCCTTAAAAAGAATTTCGCCCTCGAAATTCGTCACTTTGTAACAAACAGATGAGGATACTTCTCCCTCATCATATCCTGAAGATCCCATGTAGCTTCTTCAAGTTGGTGGTTCCTCCATAAAACTTTCACCAAGAGAGTGGTCTTGTTTCGTAGGACTTTTTCGCTACGATCCAGAATCTCTATCGGCTGTTCTTCATAAGAAAGATCTTGCTCCAGCGGTACAACTTCTGAGCTGAGTACATGTGAAGGATCTGGTATGTACTTTCTCAGGAGAGATACATGGAACACATCGTGAACTTGAGAGAGATTCGGTGGAAGCGCTAATCGGTAAGCTACCTTCCCAACACGATCCAGTATTTCGAAAGGACCGATATATCTAGGGCTCAACTTCCCCTTCTTTCCAAATCTAATAACCCTCTTCCAGGGAGATATTCGTAAGAACACTTTATCACCCACTTCAAACTATAGGACTTTTCTTCGGTTGTCGGCATAACTTTTCTGTCGACTCTGAGCTGCTCTTATGTGTTGTTGAATAGATCTGACCTTTTCTACCATTTCATCAACAAGATCAGGTCCTAATAGCTTTCTTTCCCCAACTTCATCCCAGCAAGTTGGAGTCCTGCATTTCTTTCCAAAGAGAGCTTCATAAGGAGCCATCTGAATACTGGAGTGAAAGCTATTATTATAAGAAAATTCCACCAAAGGTAGGTGTTGATCCCAACCTCCTTTGAAATCCATAGAGCAAGCTCTCAACATATCTTCTAGGGTTTGAATTGTTCTCTCAGACTGACCATCTGTCTGGGGATGATAAGCAGTGCTGAAACTCAACTCTGTAAATAGAGTATGCTGAAGACTTCGCCAGAACTTCGAGGTAAATCTCGGATCCTGATCAGATATAATAGAAAGTGGTACTCCATGCAATCTTACCACTTCCTTTACATATATCCTGGCAAGCTGATCTAGAGAGAAATCCTCTCTCATAGCAATGAAGTGTGCAGACTTTGTAAGACGATCAACTATGACCCAAATAGCATTATTGCCTTTGGATGTTTTAGGAAGTCCTGTGACAAAGTCCATAGTGATGTTTTCCCATTTCCATTCGGGTATGGGTAATGGTTGTAACATCCTCTTAGACTTCTGCCTCTCAGCTTTAACTTGTTGACAAACCAAGCATCGAGAGACATGTTCAGCAACATCTCTTTTCATGCCATCCCACCAGAAGTACACTTTCAGGTCCCTATACATCTTCGTGCTTCCAGGATGAATAGAGAATGAAGAACTATGAGCCTCATCCAGCAGATCCTTCTTTAATTCGGGGATGGGAGGAACACAAATCAGATTCCTGAACTTTATTATCCCATCACAATCAAGGTTGAATTCAGGAACATTTCTCACCTTCTTTTGTAACTAGACATCTTCTTTCTGTGCCTCTTTAATCTTCACATGTATAGATGGTTGAACATTCATTTGAGAAAGATAAGACTTTCCCCTTCCATTATAATTCCAAGATCCATCCTTTGTAAATCCATAAATATTGGATCTTTTGTGATCCTCATCCTGGATAAACTAGCATGGTCTTGTCGACTTAATGCATCTGCCACCTTGTTTGCTTTCCCAGGGTGGTAATGGATTGAGCAGTCATAATCCTTAATCAGCTCCAACCATCTTCTTTGACACATATTCATCTCCTTTTGTGTGAAAATATACTTTAAACTTTTATGATCAGTATAAATATCACACATTTCACCATAAAGGTAATTCCTCCAAAACATTAATGCAAAGATTACCGCAGCCAACTCCAAATCATGTGTTGGGTAATTTTGCTCATGTATTTTTAACTGTCGTGAGGCATAAGCTATCACCATATCATTTTGCATAAGAACACACCCCAATCCCTTCTTGGATGCATCACTGTAGATCACAAACCTTTCTCCACTACAAGGCAGTGTGAGCACAGGTGCACTGGATAACCTTCTTTTCAACTCCTTGAAATTCTCTTCACATTCCTCGGTCCAGACAAACTTAACTCCTTTCCGAGTCAACTTGGTGAGTGGATTTGATAATCGTGAAAAATCTTTTACAAAATGTCGATAATATCCAGCCAAACAAAGAAAACTTTGGATCTCAGTTACTGTTGTTGGTCTTGACCATCTTTCGATAACCTCTGTTTATCCTGGATCCACAGATATCCCCTCTTTTGAGATTATGTGACCCAAAAATGAAACTTTTTGAAGCCAAAATTCACACTTGGTAAATTTGGCATAAAGCTTCTCCTTTCTCAGGGTCTTCAATATAATTCTCAAGTGATCTTCATTCTCTTCCTTGCTCTTTGAATAGACAAGAATATCGTCTATAAAGACTACCACAAATTGTTCAAGATAGTCTCTAAAGACTCTATTCATTAGATCCATGAAGATAGCAGGGGCATTAGTAAGACCAAATGGCATCACTATAAATTCATAGTGTCCATACCTTGTACGGAAATCCGTCTTTGGTATATCCTCCCTTTTGACCCTTAATTGATGATACCCTGAACAAAGATCAATCTTGGAAAAGTATTGAGCTCCGCGTAGTTGGTCAAATAAGTCATCAATGCGTGGGAGAGGATATTTGTTCTTGATAGTGATCTTGTTATGTTCTCGATAATCAATGCAGAGTCTCATTGATCCATCTTTCTTCTTAACAGATAGAACAGGTGCTCCCCAAGGTGACGCACTAGGGCATATGAATCCCTTATCAAGATTCTCTTGGAGTTGCTTCTTCAATTCCTGCAACTCAATTGGGGCCATTCTATAAGGTGTCTTTGAAATAGGCAAAGCACCCGGTACGAGTTCTATTGAAAACTCAACTTCACGATTTGGTGGAAGACCCGGTAATTCCTCTGTAAAGACATTATCAAAATCCCGTACGATGGGAATATTCTTAATCATGAGTATCTCACCAACCATTTCAGATAAATAACCTTCATTTAGTGGAATCAATACCCATAAGATGGAAGAAATTTCCACTGGAAGGTTATGTTCATCCTTGCATTGATAGACGATCGTAGATTGATCTGGAATATGAAATGTGACTTCCCTTCTTTGGAAATTGATATGAGCTCCATGTAGAGAAAGCCAATCCATGCCAAGAATCACATCAAATTCCACTAAAGGAAGTATCACAAGATTTGCAGGAAGCACTTTCCCACAAACTTCGATCGGAGAAGAATTATAAACTTTTGATGCGACTGTTGTGCCATTAGGTGTTGTCACAGCTAACTCAACATCTAATTGTTGAGGTAATATGTTGATTCCCTTAGAAAATTTTTCAGAAATAAAAGAGTGGGTGGATCCAGAATCAAATAAAACATTTGCTACTTTAGAGTGGATGGTAAGTGTACCTTTCACCACTTAGTTATCGTACTCCACATCGCTGATAGAAATTGCGTGTGACTTTCCTTTTTCTTTAGCCTTAAGATTTTGTTGACGTCGACCATCATAATCAACCCTTGGATTTGGGCATTGATTAGCATAATTCCCCATCTCCGTGCACTTGAAACATTGAAGTGTAGTAGGTTCATTCTGTGTATCCCTTCCTTTGTTTTCATCATTAGACATCTTCTTCCCATTATCGCGGCATTCAAATGCCCGATGACCTTCCTTTCCACATTTGAAACATTTACTTGTCCCTTTAAGACAACTCCCTCCATGTTTCTTTCCACAATTTGAGCATAAGGGAAAGCTCATCTTCTTTTCAGTGTGCTCTTTAGATTTTCCTTTGAATTCCATCTTCCTCTTCTATTCAAACCCATGTGACTGATGGGGTACTCCAATCTCCATCTCGACTTTGAGAGCACATCGAACGATTTACTCGTAGCTATTGAAGTCCCTTATGGCCAACACCCTTCTAAGTCTTGGTTTTAATCCACTAAAGAATCGATCTATCTTACTCTCAGGTTGGATAATAATACCAGAAGCGTACCTTGCAAGTCTTGTAAAATTTGCTTCATAGGTACCAACAGATTCATCATCCCTTTTCTTCAGTTCAAGAAACTCTTCTCCATCTTTGTTCAGAGAATACGAGGGAAGTACTTATTGAAAAATAAGTTCTTGAACTCGTCCCATTCCATAGACTCAATTTCAAACCTTTTCCTCGTATTCTTAATAATATTCCACCATTGATCAGCATCTCCTTCCAAACAATACACTGCTAGGATGACTTTATCATGTTCAGAACATTGAAGAACTGAAAATATCTTTTCAGTAGTACTAATCCATTGTTCAGCAACTAATGGATCAGTAGACCCGCTGAAAGAAGGTGGACGCTGCCTCATGAAGAATTCAACAGAATGTTGCTCCTTCCTTTGCTCATTTGGAAGTCCTGCATGATTCATAGCTTGAGAAAGTTGTGTGAGCATGGCTACAAGATTTTTCATTCCACCTCCCATATTGTTTGGTTGCTCAGGGGGACAATCATTGCATTGCCCATCGCATTCCACATTAACACGGTTCCTTCGGGTTCCAGCCATTGACTAAAACCAAGAAGAATAGTGTGAGAAGCACTAATTATAATAGGAAAACCACATAATCAAGGATAAAATTTTCATGCTTAAGGTCTTATCCTAGGGTATTCATGGCCATTTCTAAAACAATAATATTGTGTTCTATGCTTAGACTTATCCTTAGGGTTATTACTAAGGCTTTCACATCCTTGTTTCCAAAGGTTGACTATACCTTTCCTCTGATACCAACTATAACGACCCATACTTTACATACATTGTTAATAATTCAAAATTGAAGCACACTTATTACAACATATGACAAAACCACAAAGAACCGTATAGGTATAGTGTCTTTAGAAACTGGGAAACATAAACAACTGGTTCATAAATCTTCTACAGTGTCTCCCATTTATTTCTTCATATCTAGGGTCCCTTTTAGCATATTGTACTTAATATCAATCTTCTTGACCTGGGGAAAAGAAAACATAAAAGGGTGAGCTCAAATGCTCAGTAAGGGTAAACAAAAGAAATATAAATCATATCATATACATAAGAACATAACTTTTGGAAATCTTAACCTGCAAAAGAGATCCTAATTTCATAACATGGGGTAAATCATGGCAGTGAAATGTAATCACAATAATCATAACTTAAAACATGAAACGTTGTGACATTCAAACATAATCATAGAGAATCATTTCTTGTTAGTCAAGACTCATTTCCAAGACTATCTTAGTGGACAAAGTCCCTTTCTGAATCGAGTGACCCTTGTTTCAGTCCTGTTTCACTGAACCGGTATAACCTACCGTTCCAGCCCTGTCTATCTCATGAGATATAAAATCATTACCCAATGCATTGGAGGGAGATATAGGTCCCACCCATCTTATAATGAATCCTTTCTTATGTGTGCCACATAATCATAAATCGTACATCATCGCATAACCCATGTAATAAAAATGGGATTCTTAAACAACATGACATTATAAAACAATTCATATAAGATAAAGGAAATCATAAAAATATTTCCATCACAACATAATCAAATACATGTAATAATAGGGATAAAAACAGAACCCTTTTATTATCTTAGATGGAAAATAATTTTGATAAAATACTTGAACTTCATTCTTGAGGAAAATATCCTTTCTACTTCAAAAACACTTTTCCTTTCTTAACATGTCATACAATTTTAAACTAAAAGAAGTTGATTAAAAATAAACATGAAAACTTGTAAAGGAATCTTCTTGGAAATAATGTTTTAGAAATCCATTCATTCCGTAAAGTTAAAAAAACATTCTTCGTACTTTTGTCGGAAAAGTCAAAAAGTACCTCGTACGAAAAAAACGACAAACGATTCATTTCATATTCTTTACTATAAACTCACCGAAGGGTAAAATTGGATTTAAACTAGTGTAAGTGGATGGAAACAATATTACATATTGAGGGAACATGGATGTAGATGATAAAATACACCCCAATAAATACTTACGAATAAACAATCTCGGATAAAAATGAGATTGTGATATTTCCCTTACCTTAGGTCCGATTTGCTTTGTATGTGTCCGAATCTCCACTATAATGGTTTAAATAATGTTATTGACTTATTCCAGAATCATACATATTGATATGATAACATATATGGTCATATTCTTAGCTTTTTGTTAATAATATTTCATTGTTACTTGGTACTCGGGTCTTTATTGCCTTTTGTTCTTATGCGTGTTTTGCCGAATAAATTCTTATTCTTCTTTTAATGTTATAGATACCTTATATCCAGAATGGTATTAGTGTAACATATATCATATTTATTCATTAAATTCATTTATATAATTACTATGTAATGATGATCATGTAGAACGAGTCACATCACATCGTGGAGACGGTATTCCGTACGTACGCACGAGTGATGATATCGTTCCTATGATCGTGGAATTGTATTTGAGTATATATATATTATTTCAGTATCAATATTACATTATAATAATCATAAATAGTTACTCATTACACCATTATACAAATCCTTGTAAGGTGATGGTGGAAAATAGATTACACCACGGCGTGGAGATGGTATTCCGTACGTACGCACGCGCGGTGATTTCATTTTTCCGTAGGATGGATAGAAGGTGAATTAGGGTTGTTTCATATTTATAATAACATATCAGTATGTAAGTAATACTGATGTTATTACTTTATAATGAAACAACTAAAGAAGAAGAAGTTGAAGAAGAAAGAAATTGAAAAGATCAGTTATGGATATTACCTCTTCTTTGGAACGCCTCTTTGAATCCTCCACTTAGGGAACCAAGATTGGTCTTTTAAGAAAACTAGGACCTATAGGATTATTCTAGGTAGGTGGAGAGGAGAAAATTTCAGGGTTTGGACGAGCTTAAGTGCTCAAATTGGTGTGAGGATGAGGGGGAGGAGGTGCCCTTTTATAAGGGAGGAGAGGGGCACCTTAGGAATATCTCAAAATATTATTTTATATTAAAGTAAAAATCAGTTTATAATGGTTCCAAAGGGTCTTATTTCGAAGATAATGTAGGGATGGGTCGAAATCCTATCAACCAATAGGATTTAGACAAGTTTAGGGTATTATTGTAACCTTATCAATTAGATTTAACTCTAAGTTAAATAATTTAACTTTTACCGTGTCTTTTTGTTTTCTTACACTATATGGTTAATACACTTACTATAACATGCCAAAAGAACCCCAAATTGTTTATTATTAATATATATTTCCGTATCAAGTCATTTGGCCGAACCTTAGATTTTTAGGAATAAAATAACAATTTATAATATAATATTTGATTTAAAAACTATTTTGTGTCAATTTTGACACTATTTGATATATGATTTTTGTGAAAGTCATAACAGAATTATATGTTCGAACCAAGTTGATTAAATCAACAATAATATATCATAGTAACCTATAAAATTATTGGAATTCATAAAAAGTCTCAAATTACATTTATTTTGGTGTTTATAACATCAATTATGTCAATATTTCATAAATAAGATAATTACTGCATCATAATTGTGTCATAAATAAATTAAATTATTTAATGTCTAAAAATTATAAATAAAATACCATCATGTATGAAATATTTTTAGCTTTCTAATGAATATTTATAATCGAATTTATCCTATGTATAACCCCATAGTAAAAATGATTTACTTATTAAACTTTGATTTTAACTATTTTAACCCTTCTTTAAATAAATTAATAATAAATGTCCTAATCTAATCCAAGTAGACCTAAATGGTCATATTTTGTTCCTAAGTTTGTTTTTGGTCGAATTACACTTGACCAATAGAATTAGGACATTTTTTAGGGTAATAATAATATCATTTTTACCCTTAATTACCCTATTTACTTTTAACCGTGGTAAAAAAATGTAAAAAGTTACTATTCACCAAAAAATTATTTTTATCTCATTGAACCACATTTTACTTACTGATATCAACCGTGTCTGTCGGATTTTCGAAATTCCATTCACAGAAGCGGTAAAATTAAGTTTTCTGCAAAATTCAGTTTTTAACCTACCACTTAGTGGTTTCACTATTCATCAAAAATTGAAAGTTTTCAGAAAAATACCAAAATTTCACCCTAGGCTAATTTTGGTATTCCGAATCCAAAAATGAAGTCCATTTTGAAAGATAAAATTTATAAAATTTCAAAAAGTGGTTATTACTATTCATAACGGCTAGTTTTAATAATATTTTAATAGCATATCGTTGTTTAGTGAAACTCAGTATTGCGTACGACGCAAGCTATCGAGGAAGGTCGTGATTGCGTTTAAATTAAGCCAAGCTAGTATGTAGTGAAAGATTCCTTTGATGATATATAAAAACGAAAATATTACTGATAAAAATATCGGGTGTTACAAGTACCTCAGCAGTCCATGTGGGGGAGCACCTCTATGTGACGTGGCAAACCCATGGTGGGGAGCACATCTATGTGATGTAGCGGACCCACTATACTCGACAGGAGAAGTACCATAGCAGTCCATGGTTAGTGAGAATCACCACTGTGTGATGCGACATGCCCATTTTAATCAATAGAGGATTATCTCTCTAGTAGATGAGGTGTTTGATGATGTGAAGGGGGGATGTTTCTTGTTACTATCGCTAGAGAATACCATGACTGGATTTCAGCTTTCATACCGATCATGTGTGGGTCAGCTCTTAGCGATCTTATGTGGGTCAGCTCATACCAATCATGTGTGAGTCAGATATCGTGTTGGTCAACGCTCATCGATCCTATGTGTTTCATTGCATTCCGATCTTGGGTGGGTCATATCCTATGTGGGTCAGCAGGGGTTAGTTCTTATCGAACTTGTGTGGGTCAAACTCCATATGGTCAACAACAGTGCCTCTTGGAAAAATAAGATGATCCATTTTCGTGACTAATCATCTTCACTTCTATACTTCACTAATACCTGGATTAATCTCAGACTCTCTATGAGATGTTTTTACTTTGTGGCTATTATTGAGGTTATCTTCGTGGTGTTACCTGTGTGGTACTTCTATATTCATGGTGTTACCTGTGTTGTACTTATACCTTCTTGGTGTAACCAATGTGGTACTTCTACCTTCGTGGTGTTACCTGTGGGGTATTTCTACCTTTATGGTGTTAACTGTGGGATACTTCTACCTTTGTGGTGTAACCAGTGTGTTACTTATACCTTTGTGGTGTTACCTGTGTGGTACTTCATCCTTCGTGGTGTTACCTATGTTGTACTTCTAACTTTGTGGTGTTACCTGTGTGGTACTTCTATCTTTGTGGTGTTACCCGTGTGGTAATTCTTCAATTGTGGTGTTAAATTTATTGTATTCTTACCTCATGTATGAGATGAGTACATCTTGATGACATAGGTATATTTATGGACATATACCTAAGTAAAGAGATATCTTGATTTATAGTCTTCCCTTTGTTGAACTATAGGATACATACATGGGTCTCAGGGTCCCTACTGAGTATCGTTATAGTCGCCCCTACATGGGCTGTAGATACCCGAAGCTTAACTTACATGGACATTACATTACTTTTTCGGAATACTTAGTACATAACAAAGACACACACACAAGGACCGTAATAGTTTATTGTCATTGGAATCTCGGAATATAAACTTCTATTCGTGGTGAAAGATCCTCAACATCTCCTATAAAGATCTTCTTTTTTTTTACCTAAAATTGTTCTTTATATCCTAGGGAAAAGAAAACATAAAAGGGTGAGCTCAAATTCTTAGTAAGGGTAAAGAAAAGAAATATCAATCACATCATATTCATAAGAACATAACATTTTGGAAATCAAAACCTGCAAAAGAGATCATAATATCATAACATGGGATAAATCATAGTAGTGGAATGTAATCCCAATAATCATAACATAAAACATGAAACATTGTGTAATAGACACATAATCATAGAGAATCATTTATTATTAGTAAAGACTAATTTACAAGACTATCTTATTGGACACAGTCCATTTCAGAACCGAGTTCACTCCTTGTTTCAGTCCTGTTTCACTGAACTAGTTTAACCTGCCGTTCCACCCATGTTTGTCTCATGAGATATAAAATCTTTACCCAAATCATTGGAGGGAGATATAGGTCCCACCCATCTCATAATGATACCATTCTTATGTGTGCTACAAAATCATAAACCATACATCATAGCATAACCCGTGTAATAAAAATGGGATTCTCAAACATCGTGACATCATAGAATAATTCATATAAGATAGAGGAATTCATAAAAATTATTCCATCACAACATAATCAAATCAATGTAATAATATGGATAAAAACAAAAACCTTTATTATCTTAGATGGAAAATAATTTTGATAAAACACTTGAACTCCATTCTTGAGGAAAATATCCTTTCTACTTCAAAAACACTTTTCCTTTCTTATCATGTCATACAGTTCTAAACTAAAAGATGTTGATTAAAAATAGAATTGAAAACTTGTAAAGGAAGATTCTTGTAAATAATGTTTTAAAAATCCATTCATACTGTATAAGTTAAGAAAACATTCTTCGCGTACTTTTTTCGGAAAAGTAAAAATGTACCTTGTATGAAAAATGACAAAAGATTTCTTTCATATGTTTTACTAAAAACTCACCAAAGGGAAAAATTGGATTTAAACAATTGTAGGTGGTTGGAAATATATTACATACTGAGGAAACATCGATGTGGATGATAAAATACACCCCATTAAATACCAAATTATAAAAAATCTTGGATAAAAATGAGATTGTGATATTTTCCCTTACCTTAGGTCCAATTTGCTTCGTAAGAGTCCGAACCTCCTTTAATTTTGGTAACTTCCTTTGGTTTGAACCGAAAGGACTTCTTGGAGAGTCTTATGACTAATGTAATTCATCAAGGGGTAGGAGAGGGATGTAGGGAGCTTAGTTGGGTAGAGTTTGGACGAGCCAAAAGGCTTGAGAGGTGTGAGGAATTGCATAGAAGTGGTCTCCTTTTATAAGGGAGTGGATGAGCTCTTTAGGAATGTGTGAAAAATTTATTTTATTATAAACTTATCTTCGGTTTCATGAGGTCCAAAACACATTAATTTCGAAGATATGATGACTCATATTTGAAATGAAATCATCCAATAGGAAATGGACAGGTTTTGGACGATATTTTAATCATTTTAATATTATTTACTTAAATCATTTATTAATGAGGTAAATACTGCATCATTATTGTGTCATAAATAATTTTATTTATATGATGTCAAAAAATTATAAACAAATACCAACACGTAGGAAATCATTTTAGCTTTCCAATGAATATTTATAGTCCAAAATATAATTTATATAGCCCCTTATAGAAATTAATTACTAAACGATATTTGTTAATTCCAATTTTTTATTTAAATTAAATTAATTATTCTAATGTGTCATTGACTTTCATATGTGGCTACATGGGGTCCCAAAATAGACCCAAGGATGCCCATGGTCGGTAAATGCTCATCCAATAAGTTTAGGACAAGTTTCAAGGTAATTTTGAATTATTATAATATTCTTTTAACCTTGAATTACCCTATTTACCTTTAACCGTAGTAAATAAAAATTACCGTAGTTACTATTGATAATATCAAAAAAATAAAAGTAACCTATTAACATAATTTGGACCCACTGATTCCAAATATGGAATCCATTTTTCAAAATTCAAAACACATAAGTTGCAGTAATTAATTTAAAATTAATATCGTTGTTAAGGAAATAGGTTTTAAAAGTTAAAACATTGCAAAATATTGAATTTATTTAACCTACGAATTCAATGTAAAATCAAGGATAATGAAATAAATTATATTAAATGGTAAAAATATATTCTATTTATACTTTGAAACCATTCAATATTATTATTTAACCACATAATTTATTACGATGAAAACAATTTTTTTAATTAAAATATATCCTCTTTTTACTATTCATTAAAATATGAAATTATCAGAATAATATGGAACTTTTATCCAAAGAAAATTTTTATATCATGATTCTAAAGAAGAATTTTATTTTGTCAAATTGAACTTATAAACTTTTCAAACACTAGATTTAATGTGGGTGCGCCATCAAAAGGCTGTAAAACTCTAATTTTTGAAAAATACATAATTTACCTGAAAAATTTATTTTGTTCTCGTAACACGTTCTAGAAAATGTATAAGATGAATAATAATGTTATAAAATTCAAAATTTACTTAATACTATTCATAAAATCTAGTTCATAATAATATTATAATAATATATCATTGTTTAGTAAAACCTGGCATTGCGTACAACACACGCTATCGAGGAAGGTCGCGATAGCATGTAATGCAAGCCAAGTCAGGGTTGTGTGTTGTGCAAGAATCCTTTGATGTTTCATATAACAGAATACAACCATATTTCATTTATACATTGAATATATATATATATATACACACTCAATGTTGCGTAGAATGACTATTATAAATCAAACATGAAATTGTGTGTAACATGATCCAAGAATAGTGTTGCGTATACTGCAAGCTAATACAGTGTTGCGTATAGTACAAGCTAAACGTGGTGTGCTTTATAATAAAAGACATCAATGAAATTAAAAGAATATTTTTCATAAAATATCGGGGTGTTATATTCTTCCCCCCTTAAAATTTATTTTTCCCTCAAAATTCGTCGGGGTTACAAATATTTTATTACTCGAATGTTTCTTTAATAGAAACCCACATCATAAAATGGAATACCAAAACATGGCTTTAAAAAATAAAGTATGAAACGTAATGGTCACCCAAAATAACTAATCACTGGGTTTCTACATATAAGAACATAGGTGATAATATGGTTATGGAAGAGAAATATAACCATCATGTTCTGATGGAGAGTGGTAGAGAACATGGCTATGAAAAAGCCAACAATCACAAAGCCATAAATTTTTTATGATCTAGGGTTCCATCTGATTCATCAGATATAAGGGCACAAGGACAAAATTTTTGGTTTTCAAGAGCATTTCCCTAATGTTGAAGAATTTGAATTAGAATAAATACTTACTTTATTTTGGTACAATCTCACTGTTGATCATGCTTTGAACAATTTCCACTTCATCTCTTAATGAAATGAAGTTGAATTTGTTATTCGTGAAGTGTTAACAGATCATGTGATAGAATGATATGTCATTACATCTGTTTCAAACAAAAGGTTATAAAATGTTATCAAATATACATAAGTCCATCTATGTTGAGGTTAATCGAATATGATTTAAAAAATGATATTATACTTCATATATCATACCGCTTAATAAAATAAAACCAGTTTCTACTAACCAGGGACTTCTTGTAGGATAGTGGTAGGTGATAAAGGCCAGTTGCACTTTGGTTGTGGGTTTGATTACCACATCCTTGTCTAACACGATGGGTTGTCTTCCATTCGGCAGGTTGTCCTTTTCCTAAAACTACATTACTATAAAATCCCATTAATAATATCAAAACAAATTATATCCTTAACCAATAATAACTTATGTCCAACGTAATCCATTCCAATCTTTAGGCTTATCCATAATACTACAGTCCACTATCATATTATAGTGAAAATGATTACCAGAGATTTTATATAACAAGAATGTTAATACCATCGTTGATCCCCATATATCATAAGATATGTCTTGTGGGTCACATTCCAAACATTCGAGGCCTTAATCATGTATTCTCTTGAAAAATGAATACCCATTTAATCTTAACAAAAATATGAGTGCTATCAAAAGTTAACTCTTTCCAAATACCAAAACCCCAAAATTCAATATACTCAAACCATGATATAACTATTTCCATATATCATTCATGAGCTTATGAATACTTTCAAACATTTCATTTTCTCCTTATACCTTCATTATGCTCATATCATCTTCTTTCCAAAAATATGTCAATTACTTTCCATGGTTACCAGTACCATAAAATTATTGAAAACCATAGTAGACCAATGGATAAATAATCCAATATTCCATGATACTATACAAAACATTATTTTGGAATCCATTACATAAACACTTAATCATTACACCACATCGTTGTCATATTCAACATTGCTAATAGTGATCGCACGTGACTTCCCTTTGTCCTTTGCCTTAATCAGTTTCTCATGTCGATCATCATTAACCCTTGGATTAGGGCATTTATTAGCATAATGCCCCATTCCATTGCACTTGAAGCATTGATGTGTTGGTGGTGTTCTCTCTACAGTCTTTTCTTTATTCACATCATTAGTAACCATTTTTCCATTACTTTGACACTCAACTGCTCGATGACCTTATTTTCCACACTTAAAACATATTCTAGTACGTTTTAGGCAATCCCCACCAAGATTCTTTCCACACTTTGAGAATAAAGAAACATTCATCTTCTTTTCACCATTGTTCTGAGAATTCTCCTTGACCTCCATCTTTCGTTTCTTGTCAAAACAATGAGATGGATTAGTAACACCAACATCCATTTCTACCATGATATCACAACCCACAATTTCTTCATAGCTACTGAAGTCTCTTATAGCTAATGACCTTCGAAGATTTGGTTTTAAGCCACTAAAGAATCGATCAACTTAACTTTCAGGTTGGATGACAAATCCAGATGCAGACTTTGCAAGCCTCATAAAATTAGCTTCGTATATACCAACAGATTCGTCATCCGTTTGCTTTAGTTCAAGAAACTCCTTCTCCATATTTTTTCGAAGAATACGAGGGAATTACTTATTGAAAAATAAGTTCATGAACTCGTCCCATTCCATGGACTCAATCTCATCTCTTGGCCTAGTATTCTTGATAAGATTCCACTATTGATCAGCATCACCTTCCAAACGATACACTTATAAGATGACTTTATCATGTTTAGAACATTTAAGAGATGAAGATATATTTTTTCAGTAGTACTGATCCATTGTTCAGTAACAAGTGGATTAGAAGACCCACTGAAAGAAGGAGGGTGTTGCCTCGTGAAGGACTCAATAGAATATTGTTCCCTTCTCTGCTCATTTGGAAGTCCAGAATGATTCATAGCTTGTGTAAGTATAGAAATAAGATTTTTCACTCCATCTCCCATAACATTTGTTTGTTCAGGAGGAAAATCATTTCATCGTCCATTACATTGATCAACACGGTTCCTTCGGGTTCCAGCAATCATCTAAAACCCAAAAAGAATAGTGTGAGAGGCAAAAATCATGCTAAGAAAACAACATAATAAATGGAGAGTACCTTCAATATCTAACATCTTAGGTTTAATCTAATATCATTAACATAAATCTAGGACTATAACCTATACTTATACTTAACCATAGGGACATCCCTAGACATACCTTAGAAATATCTCTAGGGATCTCACTAAAGTTCTCACATCCTAGTTTCCAAAGGTTGACTAAACCTTTCCTCTGATACCAACTGTAGAGACTCGAAGATTGACGTACATGGAAAATACATTACTTTTGCGGAATACTTAGTACATAACAAAAACACACACACAAGGACTGTAATAGTTTAGTGTCTTTGGAATCTCGGAATATAATCTTCAAATCATGGTGAAAGATCCTCAACATCTCCCATAAAGATCTTATTTTTTTTTACCTAAAACCTTTCTTAATATCCTGCTGAAAATAAAACATAAAAGGGTGTGCTAAAATGCTCAGTAAGGGTAAATAAAACAAATATCAATCACATCATATTCATAAGAACATAACATTTTTGAAATCTTAACCTGCAAATGAGATCATAATATCATAACATGGGATAAATCATAGTAGTGAAATGTAATCCCAATAATTATAACATAAAACATGAAACTTTGTAGAATACACACATAACTGAAAAGAATCATTTCTTATTAGTCAAGACGCATTTCCAAGACTATCTTAGTGGACAAAGTCAATTTCTGAACCGATTTCACTCCTCGTTTCAGTCCTGTTTCACTAAACCAGTTTAACCTGCCGTTCCAGTCATGTCTATATCATGAGATATAAAATCTTTACCCAATGAATTGGAGGGAGATATAGGTCCCACCCATCTCATAATTATGCCATTATTATGTGTGCCACAAAATCATAAACCATACATCATAGCATAACCCATGTAATAAAATGGGATTCTCAAACATCGTGACATCATAAAACAATTCAAATAAGATAACAGAATTCCTAAAAATAATTCCATCACAACATAATCATATCAATTTAATAATCGGGATAAAAATAGAACCCTTTATAATCTTAGATGGAAAATAATTTTGATAAAACACTTGAACTCCATTCTTGAGGAATATATCCTTTCTACTTCAAAAACACTTTTCCTTTCTTAACATGTCATAAAATTATAAACTAAAAGAAGTTGATTAAAAATAGAATTGAAAACTTGTAAAGGATGCTTCTTGGAAATAATGTTTTAAAAATCCATTTATGCCGTATAAGTTAAAAAATCATTCTTCTCATACTTTTGTAGGAAAAGTCAAAAAGTTCCTCGTACGAAAAACGACAAAAGATTCCTTTCATATGTTTTACAAGAAACTCACCAAAGGGTAAAATTGGATTTAAACAATTGCAGGTGGATGGAAATAATATTACATACTGAGGAAACATGGATGTGTATGATAAAATACACCCCAGTAAATACCAAAGTATAAACAATCTCGGATAAAAATGAGATTGTGATATTTTCCATTACCTTAGGTCCAATTTGCTTTGTAAGAGTCCAAACCTCCTTTAATTTTGGTAACTTCTTTTGGTTTGAACCAAAAGGAATTCTTGGAGAGTCTTCTTCCTAATGTAAGGCTTCAAGGGGGAGGAGAGGGATGTAGGAAGCTTAGTTGGGTAGAGTTTCGACGATCCAAAAGGCTTGAGAGGTGTGAGGAATTGCATAGAAGTGGTCTCCTTTTATAAGGGAGTGGAGGGGCTCTTTAGTAAAGTGTGAAAACATTATTTTCTTATAAACATATCTTCGGTTTCAAGAGGTCCAAAACACATTAATGTCGAAGATAAGATGACTCATATTAGAAATGAAATCATCCAATAGGAATTGGACAGGTTTTGGAGGATATTTTAATCATTTTAATCTTGTTTACCTAAATCATTTATTAATGAGGTAAATACTGCATCATTATTGTGTCATAAATAATTTAATTTATATGATGTCTAACAAATATAAAAATAATACCAACATTTAGTAAATATTATTAGTTTTCCAATGAATATTTATAGTCCAAAATATAATTTATATATCCCCATATAATAATTAATTACTAAATGATATTTGTTAATTCCAATTTTGTCTTTACATTAAATTAATTAATCTAATGTGTCATTGTCTTTTATAAGTGGATCCATGGGGTCCCACAATAGACCCAAGGATGCCCATGGTCGGACAATACTCATCTAATAAGGTTAGGATAATTTTCAAAGTAATTTTGAATTATTATAATATTCTTTTAACCTTGAATTACCCTATTTACCTTTAACTATAGTAAATAAAAATTTCCGTAGTTACTATTCATAATAACAAAAAAATAAAAGTAACCTATTAACATAATTTGGACCCACTGATTCCAAATATGGAATCAATTTTTCAAAATTAAAAACACAGAAGTTGAAGTAATTAATTTATAATTAATCCTGTTGTTAAGAAAACAGGTTTTAAAAGTTAAAACATTCCCAAATATTGAATTTATTTAACCTATGAATTCAATGTAAAATCAAGGCTAATGACATACATTAAATTAAATGGTAAAAATATATTATATTTATACTTTGAAACCATTCAATAATATTATTTAACCAAATAATTTATTATGATGAAAAAAAGTTTTTTTTATTTTAAATTTAGCGTGTTTTTACTATTCATTAAAATATAAAAGTTATCATAATAATATGAAAATTTTATCCAAAGTAAATGTTTATATCATGATTCTAAAGAATAATTTAATTTTTTCGAATTGAACTTATAAACTTGTCAAAAACAAGATTTAATGTGGGTGCGCCATCAAAAGGTGGTAAAACTGCATTTTTTGAAAAATACTTATTTTACCTGAAAATTTAATTTTGTTCTCTTAACACATTCTAGAAAATGTATAAGATGAATAATAATGTTAGATAATTCAAAATTTAGTTAATACTATTCATAACGGCTAGTTCATAATAATATTATTATAATATATCCTTGTTTAGTAAAACCTGGTATTCCGTACAACACACGCTATCGAGGAAGGTCGCGATAGCGTGTAATGCAACCCAAGTCAGGGTTGCATGTTTTGCAAGAATCATTTGTTGTTTCATATAACAGAATCCAGACATATTTCATTTATACATTGAATATCTATATATACACACACACACACACACTCAATGTTGCGTAGAATGACTATTGTAAAACAAACATGAAATTCTGTGTAACACGATCCAGGAATAGCGTTGCGTATACAACAAGCTAATACGGTGTTGCGTATAGTACAAGCTAAAATTGGTGTGCTATATAATAAAATACATCAATGAAATTAAAAGAATATTTTTAATAAAATCTCGGGGTGTTATATGTGCTTCGCCCGAAACTTGTTGTGTCTTGTGCAAACGACGAGTAGCTGGGCTGAGACTTGAGGGAGCTTAGACCATGTGGTACACAGAGGTGATGACCAGATGTGGGGTTCTATAGAGATGATTATTACCTACCCTTTAAATGAATATTAGTTGGGTTGAGACTTGAGGGATCTAGGACTAGGAGGAACAAAGAGGAGACGAGCAGATGTTGAGTGTAGTGGAGATGATTTTTGCTTACCCTTCTGGTAGGATCCTCGTAGGACGATCCAAGAGAGATTTTGTGCATTCATTTGTCCTTGTACTTTTTTAGTTGGGCTTGTATTTGAGCCCCATTATACATGAAAAACACTCATACTATACAGTTTACTTTGTGATAGTATTTATCTTTGTGATTGGTTGTGCGAGTTTTGTGGTTATAAAGGTAATGCCTTCTCGGTTTTAGGGAATACGCCTTTCGGTGCTAGTCTCCAGCTCCTAGCCTATGGATGGTGGGCTAGGGATAGTCACGGCACAGGCCTTAGGGTATATGTGATGACAAATTGGTATCAGAGAATTTCATTTCAATGGAAGAACTAGGAGTCTGATCTTTTGACTCGACTATAGTGTTAAGTGTAATGACTGTAGTTTTCAGTTCAAGGAGTCCAGTGTTGGTACGGCGACCGATGTATCCATACACTAGAACCCTGACTTTTGATTTCTAACTCTGTGCACAAAAACATAGATTGCGTGTGTGTCATTGAAAAATTTTGTTTGTGACATCTTTGAGTCAACTCACTAGGTATAACATAATAACCATGGAACACCTGTTTCTTATCAGGATACCGCCACATAGAAAAATAGCTAAGATTCCAGAGAGAGTACACTATGATGTCCCACCGAGCGACGAGGCTCTAATGCAGGTCCCTCATGCTATATTGGCACCATCCAGTGGTGTACATGTAGCACCACCACCCATTGGGCACCGGTTACCACCAGCTGCGCTGGTGGATGGCATACGCTGACTGAGCACGTTGCGTGAGTTCCAATAGTAGAGGCCACTGAGGTTTGAAGGCGAGTAAGATTCCCACACAACTGAGGGCTGGCTGGAGGTGTTTGCTTGAGTTTTTTGCCTAGTTGAGACACCGGCATTGAAAATGGTGATCTTAGCTACTAGTCTTTTCAAGTGAGTTACCATGAGGATGGTCTGCATTGTGATGAGGCTTCGGTATGTGGATCGTTGCTCGATATGGTACCTTTGGGTAGTGTGGTCTCTATATTACTGCCCGTTGGTGAGCAATTACAAATGGTGGTACACAGAAAAGATGGGCTGACATGGGGTGATGTGGAGACGATCTGTACCTACCCTTTAGACGACGAGTAGCAGGGATGATACATGATGGAGCTCAGATGAGGTAGTACACAGAAGAGATGGGATGAAATGGAGTGTTTTGGAGATGATTTGTGCCTACCATTTAGGTAGGATCTTCGGTGGATGATCTAGGAGTTCTTTTTTTCTTTCAGTTGTACTTGTACATTTACAGTTGGGCTTGTATTCTGACCCCTTTTTTTAGACAACAGTATTTTACTAAATAGTTTACTTTTTGATCATATTCATAATTATTCATGGTTTTGTGTGTTTACATATTATAAAGGCAATGCCTTCCCGGATTTAGGGAATACGCTTTTCGGTGCTAGACATTATCCCTTGGCATATGAAAGGTAGTCTTTGGGTAGTCAGAGCATGGGCACTGAGGGATAGGTCGTGAAAACTATAGTCCTAATGCTAAAATGAGTCCACTAAAACAACTATATCATAACCTATCCCTATGGGTCCAGTGCCTTGACTTCCCAATCCCACCCTTAATTGGCCATGGAATTTTGACTAGCACTATATAAGAATATCAATAACATCATTGGCCTTATCCCATAGTACACAAACACACATATAAATTTCAAATCCCATAAAATATTATAATTTAATACAATTTATTATCCATTCGTGAATACATATCCACCCCAAAAACATGTTATGACAACAAGAAATTGATTGTAAATAAGGAAAAATTCAATTCCACTACAATGATTTTGAAAACAAGTCCAACCTGAAATAATAGTTTGTGACTACTACTAAAATAACCAGTAGAACACACCTCATCCTACTTGGTTCTAAAAGATCTTCATAGTCCTTTTCCCTATAAGACTCCATCAAAAGGTTGATAATCATCGAAACACATGATACATGATATAAAAAATTTGTAGTTGTGAGTATAAAAAACTAGTAAGTAACCCTAAAACCACAAAGAATATAACAAGAAGAATAGAATTCTACTCTACACAGGAATAATACCATTTTGTATATAAAGATAATATCCATATATACTCCACAATGAAATGTAGTCTTAAGGGAATTTCACATTCGTAATTTCATCCTATGGATACTTCTTGATGGTTCTATATAACTCCAATCTCAAACAATATACTCAAAAAGTCATATATAACTGATTTTATCCCTCCTAAATGTGGTATGAATCAAGTTTATACATTGGAATTATAAATCGGAACTCTATAGAGAGTGATAAATGAATAAGGAACAAACCAATGGATGGGGTATACTAAAAAAGCAATCTAAAATAAACCTCTAAATAGAACATTATCATTGGTGTATTGATGCTCAAGATGATTCCATTAACCCAACATAGTCAAAGAAGATGATATATAATATCACTTTTGGACTCATGAATGGATTCCAAAAACACTAAATAAGAAGTCCTACTGGAGACATCCCAATCCAATCTGTATGATTTGATTCCATATTAACCCATAGGGAATAGATATATTTAACTCATCCTAATCAAACATGTCTGGGATACATTAGAAAAGAAATCCATTATAACTATGAATTAATAAATGATATGTACTTGTATTATAATTTGTGTCCCTTTGGCATCAGGTCATAACCAGGTATCTTAGAATTTTCATGTGGCTGTGTAAATGTATATTTCTTGTCCCTAATTATGTTTTTATGATTGTATACAAGTAAAAAAACATGTCTCTTGTACACTTGGCCTTTCCATGTCTATATGGGATTACATGGCATGTCCCTGCCCATATACTCCCCGCAATCTCTAAGTAAACTATTAGGTACACACTAATATTATAGGGAAGGTTCACATCTCATGTGACACGGTCACATGTCATGTGATGATTTAATCCATTTTGAATCACCTATATCCACACATTTGACCCATATGGAGCGTGTTCCTAAAATATATTCCATGTATATTAGGATTTCTAGAAATCTAATGTTTCATCATGTGCCTACCAGAATCAGTCACGTCTAACAATAATCACACCCATTGAATTCTAATCATAGGTTTTAATATCCTTTCCACTGTTTATGGCTGGATTGCAGCCTTAGTTTCAAAGAAATACTCAAATTAAAGTCACACCAACATCATTAATCCAAATCCCAGACTATAAAACCTCAAATCCTATGCTAATATTGAATTTTTAAAATCATTTCATGATCCACATGCTATACTGAGTCCATATCATTGATATTGAATCATTTCAGAAGGAAACATGTGTTTATTTTTCGATTCCCGTGTATTTGTGTCAATCAATAGGGAAAATATAAAACTTGTGATGAACTCTTGTCGAATAATAAGAGAAAATGAAAAAAAATGAACAAGGGGGAATGAACCTAGACCATGGATTTACATTCATTCCAACTAGGCCATATTCCAACTGTGTCCAAACCTCAAGTGGGGTATACAAAAAGAACCGTCTTCCTACTAGGATTCCATTACAGTGGAGGGTTTTTCAGTCGGAATCCCGTAGCTCCTATTATGGGAAAAATAGTGGAAACATTACAGAACGAGTCAAGGTTCGGACTAGGGCCCGACTTGGTCCGCAGGGGGGGGGGGGGCAGGGCAGCTTGGCATGTGAGGGAAGCCCATCCCACGTTGGAGGCCCGACCCACGCTAGGTGCAGCTCGTGCTGGGTCCGGCCTGCCCTGGGCCTGGGGAGGTGGCCCGTGGGGTCCGCCCTAGC
>CAUJRU010003991.1:0-26375 GCA_963277665.1 Viscum album | reverse complement strand
CCTAAACTTTAAAACATAAATCCTACCCCTGAAATCAAAAACCAAAACTAAAAAACCCAAAAAAAATCATATATCCGAGTCCCAAACCACTACATCTGAAACCCTAATACCTGAACTCTAAAACCTAAAATCTGAACCCTGAACCTGAATTCCTATTCCCTCTACCCTAATATCAAAAAATAAACCCTAAACGTTAAAAACTAAACCCTAACTCTAAAATATTAAACCTAAAGCGGAAAACCCTACCAAAAAAATCCCAAACCCAGACCGAAAACCCTATATCTGAAGCCCAAATATCTAAACCCTAAAACCTAAAAGCTGAACCCCGAACCCAAAAACATCTTCCCCAAACCCTAGTATTAAAATTATAAACCATAAAACTTAAAACATAAACCCTAGACCTAAAATGATAAACCAAAACCACAAAACCGAACCAAAAAATCCTAAACCCTAGTCCCAAACCACTACATCTGAAACCCAAATTCCAGAATTCTAAAACCAAAAATATGAAACGTGAACCTAGAAACCAATTCACTATACCCTAATTTTAAAATTATAAACCATAAACAATAAAATCTAAACCCTAACTCTAAAATATTAAACCTAAAGCCGAAAACCCTACAAAAAAACTCGTAAAACCTATACTAAAAACCCCATATCCAAAACTCTAATCTATAAACCCTAAAACCTAAAAGCTGAACTCCTAAACCAAAAACATATTAAAAATACCCTATTATCAAAATTCTAAACCCTAAACCTTAAAACATAGCCCCTATCCGTGAAATCATAAACCAAAACCACTAAACCGAACCACATTATCCAAAATCCTAGTCCCAAACCACTACATATGAAACCCTAATACATGAAATCTAAAACCTAAAACCTGAACCCTAAACATAAAAACCTATTCCCTACACCATACTATCAAAATAAGAAACCCTAAACCTTAAAAGCTAAACCCGAACCCCCAAATAATAAACGTAAACCCGAAAACCATACAAAAAGAATCCTAAAACCCAGACCGAAAACCCTATATCCGAAACCATAATCTATAAACTCTAAAACCTAAAAGCTGAACCCCGAACCAAAAAAAATCTTCCTCGTACCCTAATCTAAAAATTTTAAACCCTAAACCTTAAAACATAAACCCTACCGTGGAAATCATAAACCAAAACCACAAAACCGATCCAAAAAATCCCAAATCCTTGTCCCAAACCACCGCATCTAAAACCTTAATACCTGAACTCTAAAACCTTAAAGATGAAACCTGAACCTAAAAACCTATTCCCTATACCCTACTCTCAAAATAATAAACCCTAAAACTTAAAAACCTAAAACTGAACCCTGAAATCATAAACCTAAACCTGAAAACCATACGAAAAAAAATCCAAAAACCTAGATCGAAAACACTATATCCAAAACCCTAATCTCTAAACCCTAAAACCTAAAATCTGAACCCTGAACCCAGAAACATCTTCCCCATACCATAATCTCAAAATTGTAAACCCTAAACTTTAAAACATAAATCCTACCCCTGAAATCAAAAACCAAAACTAAAAAACCCAAAAAAAATCATATATCCGAGTCCCAAACCACTACATCTGAAACCCTAATACCTGAACTCTAAAACCTAAAATCTAAACCCTGAACCTGAATTCCTATTCCCTCTACCCTAATATCAAAAAATAAACCCTAAACGTTAAAAACTAAACCCTAACTCTAAAATATTAAACCTAAAGCGGAAAACCCTACCAAAAAAATCCCAAACCCAGACCGAAAACCCTATATCTGAAGCCCAAATATCTAAACCCTAAAACCTAAAAGCTGAACCCCGAACCCAAAAACATCTTCCCCAAACCCTAGTATTAAAATTATAAACCATAAAACTTAAAACATAAACCCTAGACCTAAAATGATAAACCAAAACCACAAAACCGAACCAAAAAATCCTAAACCCTAGTCCCAAACCACTACATCTGAAACCCAAATTCCAGAATTCTAAAACCAAAAATATGAAACGTGAACCTAGAAACCAATTCACTATACCCTAATTTTAAAATTATAAACCATAAACAATAAAATCTAAACCCTAACTCTAAAATATTAAACCTAAAGCCGAAAACCCTACAAAAAAACTCGTAAAACCTATACTAAAAACCCCATATCCAAAACTCTAATCTATAAACCCTAAAACCTAAAAGCTGAACTCCTAAACCAAAAACATATTAAAAATACCCTATTATCAAAATTCTAAACCCTAAACCTTAAAACATAGCCCCTATCCGTGAAATCATAAACCAAAACCACTAAACCGAACCACATTATCCAAAATCCTAGTCCCAAACCACTACATATGAAACCCTAATACATGAAATCTAAAACCTAAAACCTGAACCCTAAACATAAAAACCTATTCCCTACACCATACTATCAAAATAAGAAACCCTAAACCTTAAAAGCTAAACCCGAACCCCCAAATAATAAACGTAAACCCGAAAACCATACAAAAAGAATCCTAAAACCCAGACCGAAAACCCTATATCCGAAACCATAATCTATAAACTCTAAAACCTAAAAGCTGAACCCCGAACCAAAAAAAATCTTCCTCGTACCCTAATCTAAAAATTTTAAACCCTAAACCTTAAAACATAAACCCTACCGTGGAAATCATAAACCAAAACCACAAAACCGATCCAAAAAATCCCAAATCCTTGTCCCAAACCACCGCATCTAAAACCTTAATACCTGAACTCTAAAACCTTAAAGATGAAACCTGAACCTAAAAACCTATTCCCTATACCCTACTCTCAAAATAATAAACCCTAAAACTTAAAAACCTAAAACTGAACCCTGAAATCATAAACCTAAACCTGAAAACCATACGAAAAAAAATCCAAAAACCTAGATCGAAAACACTATATCCAAAACCCTAATCTCTAAACCCTAAAACCTAAAATCTGAACCCTGAACCCAGAAACATCTTCCCCATACCATAATCTCAAAATTGTAAACCCTAAACTTTAAAACATAAATCCTACCCCTGAAATCAAAAACCAAAACTAAAAAACCCAAAAAAAATCATATATCCGAGTCCCAAACCACTACATCTGAAACCCTAATACCTGAACTCTAAAACCTAAAATCTGAACCCTGAACCTGAATTCCTATTCCCTCTACCCTAATATCAAAAAATAAACCCTAAACGTTAAAAACTAAACCCTAACTCTAAAATATTAAACCTAAAGCGGAAAACCCTACCAAAAAAATCCCAAACCCAGACCGAAAACCCTATATCTGAAGCCCAAATATCTAAACCCTAAAACCTAAAAGCTGAACCCCGAACCCAAAAACATCTTCCCCAAACCCTAGTATTAAAATTATAAACCATAAAACTTAAAACATAAACCCTAGACCTAAAATGATAAACCAAAACCACAAAACCGAACCAAAAAATCCTAAACCCTAGTCCCAAACCACTACATCTGAAACCCAAATTCCAGAATTCTAAAACCAAAAATATGAAACGTGAACCTAGAAACCAATTCACTATACCCTAATTTTAAAATTATAAACCATAAACAATAAAATCTAAACCCTAACTCTAAAATATTAAACCTAAAGCCGAAAACCCTACAAAAAAACTCGTAAAACCTATACTAAAAACCCCATATCCAAAACTCTAATCTATAAACCCTAAAACCTAAAAGCTGAACTCCTAAACCAAAAACATATTAAAAATACCCTATTATCAAAATTCTAAACCCTAAACCTTAAAACATAGCCCCTATCCGTGAAATCATAAACCAAAACCACTAAACCGAACCACATTATCCAAAATCCTAGTCCCAAACCACTACATATGAAACCCTAATACATGAAATCTAAAACCTAAAACCTGAACCCTAAACATAAAAACCTATTCCCTACACCATACTATCAAAATAAGAAACCCTAAACCTTAAAAGCTAAACCCGAACCCCCAAATAATAAACGTAAACCCGAAAACCATACAAAAAGAATCCTAAAACCCAGACCGAAAACCCTATATCCGAAACCATAATCTATAAACTCTAAAACCTAAAAGCTGAACCCCGAACCAAAAAAAATCTTCCTCGTACCCTAATCTAAAAATTTTAAACCCTAAACCTTAAAACATAAACCCTACCGTGGAAATCATAAACCAAAACCACAAAACCGATCCAAAAAATCCCAAATCCTTGTCCCAAACCACCGCATCTAAAACCTTAATACCTGAACTCTAAAACCTTAAAGATGAAACCTGAACCTAAAAACCTATTCCCTATACCCTACTCTCAAAATAATAAACCCTAAAACTTAAAAACCTAAAACTGAACCCTGAAATCATAAACCTAAACCTGAAAACCATACGAAAAAAAATCCAAAAACCTAGATCGAAAACACTATATCCAAAACCCTAATCTCTAAACCCTAAAACCTAAAATCTGAACCCTGAACCCAGAAACATCTTCCCCATACCATAATCTCAAAATTGTAAACCCTAAACTTTAAAACATAAATCCTACCCCTGAAATCAAAAACCAAAACTAAAAAACCCAAAAAAAATCATATATCCGAGTCCCAAACCACTACATCTGAAACCCTAATACCTGAACTCTAAAACCTAAAATCTGAACCCTGAACCTGAATTCCTATTCCCTCTACCCTAATATCAAAAAATAAACCCTAAACGTTAAAAACTAAACCCTAACTCTAAAATATTAAACCTAAAGCGGAAAACCCTACCAAAAAAATCCCAAACCCAGACCGAAAACCCTATATCTGAAGCCCAAATATCTAAACCCTAAAACCTAAAAGCTGAACCCCGAACCCAAAAACATCTTCCCCAAACCCTAGTATTAAAATTATAAACCATAAAACTTAAAACATAAACCCTAGACCTAAAATGATAAACCAAAACCACAAAACCGAACCAAAAAATCCTAAACCCTAGTCCCAAACCACTACATCTGAAACCCAAATTCCAGAATTCTAAAACCAAAAATATGAAACGTGAACCTAGAAACCAATTCACTATACCCTAATTTTAAAATTATAAACCATAAACAATAAAATCTAAACCCTAACTCTAAAATATTAAACCTAAAGCCGAAAACCCTACAAAAAAACTCGTAAAACCTATACTAAAAACCCCATATCCAAAACTCTAATCTATAAACCCTAAAACCTAAAAGCTGAACTCCTAAACCAAAAACATATTAAAAATACCCTATTATCAAAATTCTAAACCCTAAACCTTAAAACATAGCCCCTATCCGTGAAATCATAAACCAAAACCACTAAACCGAACCACATTATCCAAAATCCTAGTCCCAAACCACTACATATGAAACCCTAATACATGAAATCTAAAACCTAAAACCTGAACCCTAAACATAAAAACCTATTCCCTACACCATACTATCAAAATAAGAAACCCTAAACCTTAAAAGCTAAACCCGAACCCCCAAATAATAAACGTAAACCCGAAAACCATACAAAAAGAATCCTAAAACCCAGACCGAAAACCCTATATCCGAAACCATAATCTATAAACTCTAAAACCTAAAAGCTGAACCCCGAACCAAAAAAAATCTTCCTCGTACCCTAATCTAAAAATTTTAAACCCTAAACCTTAAAACATAAACCCTACCGTGGAAATCATAAACCAAAACCACAAAACCGATCCAAAAAATCCCAAATCCTTGTCCCAAACCACCGCATCTAAAACCTTAATACCTGAACTCTAAAACCTTAAAGATGAAACCTGAACCTAAAAACCTATTCCCTATACCCTACTCTCAAAATAATAAACCCTAAAACTTAAAAACCTAAAACTGAACCCTGAAATCATAAACCTAAACCTGAAAACCATACGAAAAAAAATCCAAAAACCTAGATCGAAAACACTATATCCAAAACCCTAATCTCTAAACCCTAAAACCTAAAATCTGAACCCTGAACCCAGAAACATCTTCCCCATACCATAATCTCAAAATTGTAAACCCTAAACTTTAAAACATAAATCCTACCCCTGAAATCAAAAACCAAAACTAAAAAACCCAAAAAAAATCATATATCCGAGTCCCAAACCACTACATCTGAAACCCTAATACCTGAACTCTAAAACCTAAAATCTGAACCCTGAACCTGAATTCCTATTCCCTCTACCCTAATATCAAAAAATAAACCCTAAACGTTAAAAACTAAACCCTAACTCTAAAATATTAAACCTAAAGCGGAAAACCCTACCAAAAAAATCCCAAACCCAGACCGAAAACCCTATATCTGAAGCCCAAATATCTAAACCCTAAAACCTAAAAGCTGAACCCCGAACCCAAAAACATCTTCCCCAAACCCTAGTATTAAAATTATAAACCATAAAACTTAAAACATAAACCCTAGACCTAAAATGATAAACCAAAACCACAAAACCGAACCAAAAAATCCTAAACCCTAGTCCCAAACCACTACATCTGAAACCCAAATTCCAGAATTCTAAAACCAAAAATATGAAACGTGAACCTAGAAACCAATTCACTATACCCTAATTTTAAAATTATAAACCATAAACAATAAAATCTAAACCCTAACTCTAAAATATTAAACCTAAAGCCGAAAACCCTACAAAAAAACTCGTAAAACCTATACTAAAAACCCCATATCCAAAACTCTAATCTATAAACCCTAAAACCTAAAAGCTGAACTCCTAAACCAAAAACATATTAAAAATACCCTATTATCAAAATTCTAAACCCTAAACCTTAAAACATAGCCCCTATCCGTGAAATCATAAACCAAAACCACTAAACCGAACCACATTATCCAAAATCCTAGTCCCAAACCACTACATATGAAACCCTAATACATGAAATCTAAAACCTAAAACCTGAACCCTAAACATAAAAACCTATTCCCTACACCATACTATCAAAATAAGAAACCCTAAACCTTAAAAGCTAAACCCGAACCCCCAAATAATAAACGTAAACCCGAAAACCATACAAAAAGAATCCTAAAACCCAGACCGAAAACCCTATATCCGAAACCATAATCTATAAACTCTAAAACCTAAAAGCTGAACCCCGAACCAAAAAAAATCTTCCTCGTACCCTAATCTAAAAATTTTAAACCCTAAACCTTAAAACATAAACCCTACCGTGGAAATCATAAACCAAAACCACAAAACCGATCCAAAAAATCCCAAATCCTTGTCCCAAACCACCGCATCTAAAACCTTAATACCTGAACTCTAAAACCTTAAAGATGAAACCTGAACCTAAAAACCTATTCCCTATACCCTACTCTCAAAATAATAAACCCTAAAACTTAAAAACCTAAAACTGAACCCTGAAATCATAAACCTAAACCTGAAAACCATACGAAAAAAAATCCAAAAACCTAGATCGAAAACACTATATCCAAAACCCTAATCTCTAAACCCTAAAACCTAAAATCTGAACCCTGAACCCAGAAACATCTTCCCCATACCATAATCTCAAAATTGTAAACCCTAAACTTTAAAACATAAATCCTACCCCTGAAATCAAAAACCAAAACTAAAAAACCCAAAAAAAATCATATATCCGAGTCCCAAACCACTACATCTGAAACCCTAATACCTGAACTCTAAAACCTAAAATCTGAACCCTGAACCTGAATTCCTATTCCCTCTACCCTAATATCAAAAAATAAACCCTAAACGTTAAAAACTAAACCCTAACTCTAAAATATTAAACCTAAAGCGGAAAACCCTACCAAAAAAATCCCAAACCCAGACCGAAAACCCTATATCTGAAGCCCAAATATCTAAACCCTAAAACCTAAAAGCTGAACCCCGAACCCAAAAACATCTTCCCCAAACCCTAGTATTAAAATTATAAACCATAAAACTTAAAACATAAACCCTAGACCTAAAATGATAAACCAAAACCAGAAAACCGAACCAAAAAATCCTAAACCCTAGTCCCAAACCACTACATCTGAAACCCAAATTCCAGAATTCTAAAACCAAAAATATGAAACGTGAACCTAGAAACCAATTCACTATACCCTAATTTTAAAATTATAAACCATAAACAATAAAATCTAAACCCTAACTCTAAAATATTAAACCTAAAGCCGAAAACCCTACAAAAAAACTCGTAAAACCTATACTAAAAACCCCATATCCAAAACTCTAATCTATAAACCCTAAAACCTAAAAGCTGAACTCCTAAACCAAAAACATATTAAAAATACCCTATTATCAAAATTCTAAACCCTAAACCTTAAAACATAGCCCCTATCCGTGAAATCATAAACCAAAACCACTAAACCGAACCACATTATCCAAAATCCTAGTCCCAAACCACTACATATGAAACCCTAATACATGAAATCTAAAACCTAAAACCTGAACCCTAAACATAAAAACCTATTCCCTACACCATACTATCAAAATAAGAAACCCTAAACCTTAAAAGCTAAACCCGAACCCCCAAATAATAAACGTAAACCCGAAAACCATACAAAAAGAATCCTAAAACCCAGACCGAAAACCCTATATCCGAAACCATAATCTATAAACTCTAAAACCTAAAAGCTGAACCCCGAACCAAAAAAAATCTTCCTCGTACCCTAATCTAAAAATTTTAAACCCTAAACCTTAAAACATAAACCCTACCGTGGAAATCATAAACCAAAACCACAAAACCGATCCAAAAAATCCCAAATCCTTGTCCCAAACCACCGCATCTAAAACCTTAATACCTGAACTCTAAAACCTTAAAGATGAAACCTGAACCTAAAAACCTATTCCCTATACCCTACTCTCAAAATAATAAACCCTAAAACTTAAAAACCTAAAACTGAACCCTGAAATCATAAACCTAAACCTGAAAACCATACGAAAAAAAATCCAAAAACCTAGATCGAAAACACTATATCCAAAACCCTAATCTCTAAACCCTAAAACCTAAAATCTGAACCCTGAACCCAGAAACATCTTCCCCATACCATAATCTCAAAATTGTAAACCCTAAACTTTAAAACATAAATCCTACCCCTGAAATCAAAAACCAAAACTAAAAAACCCAAAAAAAATCATATATCCGAGTCCCAAACCACTACATCTGAAACCCTAATACCTGAACTCTAAAACCTAAAATCTGAACCCTGAACCTGAATTCCTATTCCCTCTACCCTAATATCAAAAAATAAACCCTAAACGTTAAAAACTAAACCCTAACTCTAAAATATTAAACCTAAAGCGGAAAACCCTACCAAAAAAATCCCAAACCCAGACCGAAAACCCTATATCTGAAGCCCAAATATCTAAACCCTAAAACCTAAAAGCTGAACCCCGAACCCAAAAACATCTTCCCCAAACCCTAGTATTAAAATTATAAACCATAAAACTTAAAACATAAACCCTAGACCTAAAATGATAAACCAAAACCACAAAACCGAACCAAAAAATCCTAAACCCTAGTCCCAAACCACTACATCTGAAACCCAAATTCCAGAATTCTAAAACCAAAAATATGAAACGTGAACCTAGAAACCAATTCACTATACCCTAATTTTAAAATTATAAACCATAAACAATAAAATCTAAACCCTAACTCTAAAATATTAAACCTAAAGCCGAAAACCCTACAAAAAAACTCGTAAAACCTATACTAAAAACCCCATATCCAAAACTCTAATCTATAAACCCTAAAACCTAAAAGCTGAACTCCTAAACCAAAAACATATTAAAAATACCCTATTATCAAAATTCTAAACCCTAAACCTTAAAACATAGCCCCTATCCGTGAAATCATAAACCAAAACCACTAAACCGAACCACATTATCCAAAATCCTAGTCCCAAACCACTACATATGAAACCCTAATACATGAAATCTAAAACCTAAAAGCTGAACCCTAAACATAAAAACCTATTCCCTACACCATAATATCAAAATAAGAAACCCTAAACCTTAAAAGTTAAACCCGAACCCCCAAATAATAAACGTAAACCCGAAAACCATACAAAAAGAATCCTAAAACCCAGACCGAAAACCCTATATCCGAAACCATAATCTATAAACTCTAAAACCTAAAAGCTGAACCCCGAACCAAAAAAAATATTCCCCGTACCCTAATCTAAAAATTTTAAACCCTAAACCTTAAAACATAAACCCTACCGCTGAAATCATAAACCAAAACCACAAAACCGATCCAAAAAATCCCAAATCCTTGTCCCAAACCACCGCATCTAAAACCTTAATACCTGAACTCTAAAACATTAAAGATGAAACCTGAACCTAAAAACCTATTCCCTATACCCTACTCTCAAAATAATAAACCCTAAAACTTAAAAACCTAAAACTGAACCCTGAAATCATAAACCTAAACCTGAAAACCATACGAAAAAAAATCCAAAAACCTAGATCGAAAACACTATATCCAAAACCCTAATCTCTAAACCCTAAAACCTAAAATCTGAACCCTGAACCCAGAAACATCTTCCCCATACCATAATCTCAAAATTGTAAACCCTAAACTTTAAAACATAAATCCTACCCCTGAAATCAAAAACCAAAACTAAAAAACCCAAAAAAAATCATATATCCGAGTCCCAAACCACTACATCTGAAACCCTAATACCTGAACTCTAAAACCTAAAATCTGAACCCTGAACCTGAATTCCTATTCCCTCTACCCTAATATCAAAAAATAAACCCTAAACGTTAAAAACTAAACCCTAACTCTAAAATATTAAACCTAAAGCGGAAAACCCTACCAAAAAAATCCCAAACCCAGACCGAAAACCCTATATCTGAAGCCCAAATATCTAAACCCTAAAACCTAAAAGCTGAACCCCGAACCCAAAAACATCTTCCCCAAACCCTAGTATTAAAATTATAAACCATAAAACTTAAAACATAAACCCTAGACCTAAAATGATAAACCAAAACCACAAAACCGAACCAAAAAATCCTAAACCCTAGTCCCAAACCACTACATCTGAAACCCAAATTCCAGAATTCTAAAACCAAAAATATGAAACGTGAACCTAGAAACCAATTCACTATACCCTAATTTTAAAATTATAAACCATAAACAATAAAATCTAAACCCTAACTCTAAAATATTAAACCTAAAGCCGAAAACCCTACAAAAAAACTCGTAAAACCTATACTAAAAACCCCATATCCAAAACTCTAATCTATAAACCCTAAAACCTAAAAGCTGAACTCCTAAACCAAAAACATATTAAAAATACCCTATTATCAAAATTCTAAACCCTAAACCTTAAAACATAGCCCCTATCCGTGAAATCATAAACCAAAACCACTAAACCGAACCACATTATCCAAAATCCTAGTCCCAAACCACTACATATGAAACCCTAATACATGAAATCTAAAACCTAAAAGCTGAACCCTAAACATAAAAACCTATTCCCTACACCATAATATCAAAATAAGAAACCCTAAACCTTAAAAGTTAAACCCGAACCCCCAAATAATAAACGTAAACCCGAAAACCATACAAAAAGAATCCTAAAACCCAGACCGAAAACCCTATATCCGAAACCATAATCTATAAACTCTAAAACCTAAAAGCTGAACCCCGAACCAAAAAAAATATTCCCCGTACCCTAATCTAAAAATTTTAAACCCTAAACCTTAAAACATAAACCCTACCGCTGAAATCATAAACCAAAACCACAAAACCGATCCAAAAAATCCCAAATCCTTGTCCCAAACCACCGCATCTAAAACCTTAATACCTGAACTCTAAAACATTAAAGATGAAACCTGAACCTAAAAACCTATTCCCTATACCCTACTCTCAAAATAATAAACCCTAAAACTTAAAAACCTAAAACTGAACCCTGAAATCATAAACCTAAACCTGAAAACCATACGAAAAAAAATCCAAAAACCTAGATCGAAAACACTATATCCAAAACCCTAATCTCTAAACCCTAAAACCTAAAATCTGAACCCTGAACCCAGAAACATCTTCCCCATACCATAATCTCAAAATTGTAAACCCTAAACTTTAAAACATAAATCCTACCCCTGAAATCAAAAACCAAAACTAAAAAACCCAAAAAAAATCATATATCCGAGTCCCAAACCACTACATCTGAAACCCTAATACCTGAACTCTAAAACCTAAAATCTGAACCCTGAACCTGAATTCCTATTCCCTCTACCCTAATATCAAAAAATAAACCCTAAACGTTAAAAACTAAACCCTAACTCTAAAATATTAAACCTAAAGCGGAAAACCCTACCAAAAAAATCCCAAACCCAGACCGAAAACCCTATATCTGAAGCCCAAATATCTAAACCCTAAAACCTAAAAGCTGAACCCCGAACCCAAAAACATCTTCCCCAAACCCTAGTATTAAAATTATAAACCATAAAACTTAAAACATAAACCCTAGACCTAAAATGATAAACCAAAACCACAAAACCGAACCAAAAAATCCTAAACCCTAGTCCCAAACCACTACATCTGAAACCCAAATTCCAGAATTCTAAAACCAAAAATATGAAACGTGAACCTAGAAACCAATTCACTATACCCTAATTTTAAAATTATAAACCATAAACAATAAAATCTAAACCCTAACTCTAAAATATTAAACCTAAAGCCGAAAACCCTACAAAAAAACTCGTAAAACCTATACTAAAAACCCCATATCCAAAACTCTAATCTATAAACCCTAAAACCTAAAAGCTGAACTCCTAAACCAAAAACATATTAAAAATACCCTATTATCAAAATTCTAAACCCTAAACCTTAAAACATAGCCCCTATCCGTGAAATCATAAACCAAAACCACTAAACCGAACCACATTATCCAAAATCCTAGTCCCAAACCACTACATATGAAACCCTAATACATGAAATCTAAAACCTAAAACCTGAACCCTAAACATAAAAACCTATTCCCTACACCATACTATCAAAATAAGAAACCCTAAACCTTAAAAGCTAAACCCGAACCCCCAAATAATAAACGTAAACCCGAAAACCATACAAAAAGAATCCTAAAACCCAGACCGAAAACCCTATATCCGAAACCATAATCTATAAACTCTAAAACCTAAAAGCTGAACCCCGAACCAAAAAAAATCTTCCTCGTACCCTAATCTAAAAATTTTAAACCCTAAACCTTAAAACATAAACCCTACCGTGGAAATCATAAACCAAAACCACAAAACCGATCCAAAAAATCCCAAATCCTTGTCCCAAACCACCGCATCTAAAACCTTAATACCTGAACTCTAAAACCTTAAAGATGAAACCTGAACCTAAAAACCTATTCCCTATACCCTACTCTCAAAATAATAAACCCTAAAACTTAAAAACCTAAAACTGAACCCTGAAATCATAAACCTAAACCTGAAAACCATACGAAAAAAAATCCAAAAACCTAGATCGAAAACACTATATCCAAAACCCTAATCTCTAAACCCTAAAACCTAAAATCTGAACCCTGAACCCAGAAACATCTTCCCCATACCATAATCTCAAAATTGTAAACCCTAAACTTTAAAACATAAATCCTACCCCTGAAATCAAAAACCAAAACTAAAAAACCCAAAAAAAATCATATATCCGAGTCCCAAACCACTACATCTGAAACCCTAATACCTGAACTCTAAAACCTAAAATCTGAACCCTGAACCTGAATTCCTATTCCCTCTACCCTAATATCAAAAAATAAACCCTAAACGTTAAAAACTAAACCCTAACTCTAAAATATTAAACCTAAAGCGGAAAACCCTACCAAAAAAATCCCAAACCCAGACCGAAAACCCTATATCTGAAGCCCAAATATCTAAACCCTAAAACCTAAAAGCTGAACCCCGAACCCAAAAACATCTTCCCCAAACCCTAGTATTAAAATTATAAACCATAAAACTTAAAACATAAACCCTAGACCTAAAATGATAAACCAAAACCACAAAACCGAACCAAAAAATCCTAAACCCTAGTCCCAAACCACTACATCTGAAACCCAAATTCCAGAATTCTAAAACCAAAAATATGAAACGTGAACCTAGAAACCAATTCACTATACCCTAATTTTAAAATTATAAACCATAAACAATAAAATCTAAACCCTAACTCTAAAATATTAAACCTAAAGCCGAAAACCCTACAAAAAAACTCGTAAAACCTATACTAAAAACCCCATATCCAAAACTCTAATCTATAAACCCTAAAACCTAAAAGCTGAACTCCTAAACCAAAAACATATTAAAAATACCCTATTATCAAAATTCTAAACCCTAAACCTTAAAACATAGCCCCTATCCGTGAAATCATAAACCAAAACCACTAAACCGAACCACATTATCCAAAATCCTAGTCCCAAACCACTACATATGAAACCCTAATACATGAAATCTAAAACCTAAAACCTGAACCCTAAACATAAAAACCTATTCCCTACACCATACTATCAAAATAAGAAACCCTAAACCTTAAAAGCTAAACCCGAACCCCCAAATAATAAACGTAAACCCGAAAACCATACAAAAAGAATCCTAAAACCCAGACCGAAAACCCTATATCCGAAACCATAATCTATAAACTCTAAAACCTAAAAGCTGAACCCCGAACCAAAAAAAATCTTCCTCGTACCCTAATCTAAAAATTTTAAACCCTAAACCTTAAAACATAAACCCTACCGTGGAAATCATAAACCAAAACCACAAAACCGATCCAAAAAATCCCAAATCCTTGTCCCAAACCACCGCATCTAAAACCTTAATACCTGAACTCTAAAACCTTAAAGATGAAACCTGAACCTAAAAACCTATTCCCTATACCCTACTCTCAAAATAATAAACCCTAAAACTTAAAAACCTAAAACTGAACCCTGAAATCATAAACCTAAACCTGAAAACCATACGAAAAAAAATCCAAAAACCTAGATCGAAAACACTATATCCAAAACCCTAATCTCTAAACCCTAAAACCTAAAATCTGAACCCTGAACCCAGAAACATCTTCCCCATACCATAATCTCAAAATTGTAAACCCTAAACTTTAAAACATAAATCCTACCCCTGAAATCAAAAACCAAAACTAAAAAACCCAAAAAAAATCATATATCCGAGTCCCAAACCACTACATCTGAAACCCTAATACCTGAACTCTAAAACCTAAAATCTGAACCCTGAACCTGAATTCCTATTCCCTCTACCCTAATATCAAAAAATAAACCCTAAACGTTAAAAACTAAACCCTAACTCTAAAATATTAAACCTAAAGCGGAAAACCCTACCAAAAAAATCCCAAACCCAGACCGAAAACCCTATATCTGAAGCCCAAATATCTAAACCCTAAAACCTAAAAGCTGAACCCCGAACCCAAAAACATCTTCCCCAAACCCTAGTATTAAAATTATAAACCATAAAACTTAAAACATAAACCCTAGACCTAAAATGATAAACCAAAACCACAAAACCGAACCAAAAAATCCTAAACCCTAGTCCCAAACCACTACATCTGAAACCCAAATTCCAGAATTCTAAAACCAAAAATATGAAACGTGAACCTAGAAACCAATTCACTATACCCTAATTTTAAAATTATAAACCATAAACAATAAAATCTAAACCCTAACTCTAAAATATTAAACCTAAAGCCGAAAACCCTACAAAAAAACTCGTAAAACCTATACTAAAAACCCCATATCCAAAACTCTAATCTATAAACCCTAAAACCTAAAAGCTGAACTCCTAAACCAAAAACATATTAAAAATACCCTATTATCAAAATTCTAAACCCTAAACCTTAAAACATAGCCCCTATCCGTGAAATCATAAACCAAAACCACTAAACCGAACCACATTATCCAAAATCCTAGTCCCAAACCACTACATATGAAACCCTAATACATGAAATCTAAAACCTAAAACCTGAACCCTAAACATAAAAACCTATTCCCTACACCATACTATCAAAATAAGAAACCCTAAACCTTAAAAGCTAAACCCGAACCCCCAAATAATAAACGTAAACCCGAAAACCATACAAAAAGAATCCTAAAACCCAGACCGAAAACCCTATATCCGAAACCATAATCTATAAACTCTAAAACCTAAAAGCTGAACCCCGAACCAAAAAAAATCTTCCTCGTACCCTAATCTAAAAATTTTAAACCCTAAACCTTAAAACATAAACCCTACCGTGGAAATCATAAACCAAAACCACAAAACCGATCCAAAAAATCCCAAATCCTTGTCCCAAACCACCGCATCTAAAACCTTAATACCTGAACTCTAAAACCTTAAAGATGAAACCTGAACCTAAAAACCTATTCCCTATACCCTACTCTCAAAATAATAAACCCTAAAACTTAAAAACCTAAAACTGAACCCTGAAATCATAAACCTAAACCTGAAAACCATACGAAAAAAAATCCAAAAACCTAGATCGAAAACACTATATCCAAAACCCTAATCTCTAAACCCTAAAACCTAAAATCTGAACCCTGAACCCAGAAACATCTTCCCCATACCATAATCTCAAAATTGTAAACCCTAAACTTTAAAACATAAATCCTACCCCTGAAATCAAAAACCAAAACTAAAAAACCCAAAAAAAATCATATATCCGAGTCCCAAACCACTACATCTGAAACCCTAATACCTGAACTCTAAAACCTAAAATCTGAACCCTGAACCTGAATTCCTATTCCCTCTACCCTAATATCAAAAAATAAACCCTAAACGTTAAAAACTAAACCCTAACTCTAAAATATTAAACCTAAAGCGGAAAACCCTACCAAAAAAATCCCAAACCCAGACCGAAAACCCTATATCTGAAGCCCAAATATCTAAACCCTAAAACCTAAAAGCTGAACCCCGAACCCAAAAACATCTTCCCCAAACCCTAGTATTAAAATTATAAACCATAAAACTTAAAACATAAACCCTAGACCTAAAATGATAAACCAAAACCACAAAACCGAACCAAAAAATCCTAAACCCTAGTCCCAAACCACTACATCTGAAACCCAAATTCCAGAATTCTAAAACCAAAAATATGAAACGTGAACCTAGAAACCAATTCACTATACCCTAATTTTAAAATTATAAACCATAAACAATAAAATCTAAACCCTAACTCTAAAATATTAAACCTAAAGCCGAAAACCCTACAAAAAAACTCGTAAAACCTATACTAAAAACCCCATATCCAAAACTCTAATCTATAAACCCTAAAACCTAAAAGCTGAACTCCTAAACCAAAAACATATTAAAAATACCCTATTATCAAAATTCTAAACCCTAAACCTTAAAACATAGCCCCTATCCGTGAAATCATAAACCAAAACCACTAAACCGAACCACATTATCCAAAATCCTAGTCCCAAACCACTACATATGAAACCCTAATACATGAAATCTAAAACCTAAAACCTGAACCCTAAACATAAAAACCTATTCCCTACACCATACTATCAAAATAAGAAACCCTAAACCTTAAAAGCTAAACCCGAACCCCCAAATAATAAACGTAAACCCGAAAACCATACAAAAAGAATCCTAAAACCCAGACCGAAAACCCTATATCCGAAACCATAATCTATAAACTCTAAAACCTAAAAGCTGAACCCCGAACCAAAAAAAATCTTCCTCGTACCCTAATCTAAAAATTTTAAACCCTAAACCTTAAAACATAAACCCTACCGTGGAAATCATAAACCAAAACCACAAAACCGATCCAAAAAATCCCAAATCCTTGTCCCAAACCACCGCATCTAAAACCTTAATACCTGAACTCTAAAACCTTAAAGATGAAACCTGAACCTAAAAACCTATTCCCTATACCCTACTCTCAAAATAATAAACCCTAAAACTTAAAAACCTAAAACTGAACCCTGAAATCATAAACCTAAACCTGAAAACCATACGAAAAAAAATCCAAAAACCTAGATCGAAAACACTATATCCAAAACCCTAATCTCTAAACCCTAAAACCTAAAATCTGAACCCTGAACCCAGAAACATCTTCCCCATACCATAATCTCAAAATTGTAAACCCTAAACTTTAAAACATAAATCCTACCCCTGAAATCAAAAACCAAAACTAAAAAACCCAAAAAAAATCATATATCCGAGTCCCAAACCACTACATCTGAAACCCTAATACCTGAACTCTAAAACCTAAAATCTGAACCCTGAACCTGAATTCCTATTCCCTCTACCCTAATATCAAAAAATAAACCCTAAACGTTAAAAACTAAACCCTAACTCTAAAATATTAAACCTAAAGCGGAAAACCCTACCAAAAAAATCCCAAACCCAGACCGAAAACCCTATATCTGAAGCCCAAATATCTAAACCCTAAAACCTAAAAGCTGAACCCCGAACCCAAAAACATCTTCCCCAAACCCTAGTATTAAAATTATAAACCATAAAACTTAAAACATAAACCCTAGACCTAAAATGATAAACCAAAACCACAAAACCGAACCAAAAAATCCTAAACCCTAGTCCCAAACCACTACATCTGAAACCCAAATTCCAGAATTCTAAAACCAAAAATATGAAACGTGAACCTAGAAACCAATTCACTATACCCTAATTTTAAAATTATAAACCATAAACAATAAAATCTAAACCCTAACTCTAAAATATTAAACCTAAAGCCGAAAACCCTACAAAAAAACTCGTAAAACCTATACTAAAAACCCCATATCCAAAACTCTAATCTATAAACCCTAAAACCTAAAAGCTGAACTCCTAAACCAAAAACATATTAAAAATACCCTATTATCAAAATTCTAAACCCTAAACCTTAAAACATAGCCCCTATCCGTGAAATCATAAACCAAAACCACTAAACCGAACCACATTATCCAAAATCCTAGTCCCAAACCACTACATATGAAACCCTAATACATGAAATCTAAAACCTAAAACCTGAACCCTAAACATAAAAACCTATTCCCTACACCATACTATCAAAATAAGAAACCCTAAACCTTAAAAGCTAAACCCGAACCCCCAAATAATAAACGTAAACCCGAAAACCATACAAAAAGAATCCTAAAACCCAGACCGAAAACCCTATATCCGAAACCATAATCTATAAACTCTAAAACCTAAAAGCTGAACCCCGAACCAAAAAAAATCTTCCTCGTACCCTAATCTAAAAATTTTAAACCCTAAACCTTAAAACATAAACCCTACCGTGGAAATCATAAACCAAAACCACAAAACCGATCCAAAAAATCCCAAATCCTTGTCCCAAACCACCGCATCTAAAACCTTAATACCTGAACTCTAAAACCTTAAAGATGAAACCTGAACCTAAAAACCTATTCCCTATACCCTACTCTCAAAATAATAAACCCTAAAACTTAAAAACCTAAAACTGAACCCTGAAATCATAAACCTAAACCTGAAAACCATACGAAAAAAAATCCAAAAACCTAGATCGAAAACACTATATCCAAAACCCTAATCTCTAAACCCTAAAACCTAAAATCTGAACCCTGAACCCAGAAACATCTTCCCCATACCATAATCTCAAAATTGTAAACCCTAAACTTTAAAACATAAATCCTACCCCTGAAATCAAAAACCAAAACTAAAAAACCCAAAAAAAATCATATATCCGAGTCCCAAACCACTACATCTGAAACCCTAATACCTGAACTCTAAAACCTAAAATCTGAACCCTGAACCTGAATTCCTATTCCCTCTACCCTAATATCAAAAAATAAACCCTAAACGTTAAAAACTAAACCCTAACTCTAAAATATTAAACCTAAAGCGGAAAACCCTACCAAAAAAATCCCAAACCCAGACCGAAAACCCTATATCTGAAGCCCAAATATCTAAACCCTAAAACCTAAAAGCTGAACCCCGAACCCAAAAACATCTTCCCCAAACCCTAGTATTAAAATTATAAACCATAAAACTTAAAACATAAACCCTAGACCTAAAATGATAAACCAAAACCACAAAACCGAACCAAAAAATCCTAAACCCTAGTCCCAAACCACTACATCTGAAACCCAAATTCCAGAATTCTAAAACCAAAAATATGAAACGTGAACCTAGAAACCAATTCACTATACCCTAATTTTAAAATTATAAACCATAAACAATAAAATCTAAACCCTAACTCTAAAATATTAAACCTAAAGCCGAAAACCCTACAAAAAAACTCGTAAAACCTATACTAAAAACCCCATATCCAAAACTCTAATCTATAAACCCTAAAACCTAAAAGCTGAACTCCTAAACCAAAAACATATTAAAAATACCCTATTATCAAAATTCTAAACCCTAAACCTTAAAACATAGCCCCTATCCGTGAAATCATAAACCAAAACCACTAAACCGAACCACATTATCCAAAATCCTAGTCCCAAACCACTACATATGAAACCCTAATACATGAAATCTAAAACCTAAAACCTGAACCCTAAACATAAAAACCTATTCCCTACACCATACTATCAAAATAAGAAACCCTAAACCTTAAAAGCTAAACCCGAACCCCCAAATAATAAACGTAAACCCGAAAACCATACAAAAAGAATCCTAAAACCCAGACCGAAAACCCTATATCCGAAACCATAATCTATAAACTCTAAAACCTAAAAGCTGAACCCCGAACCAAAAAAAATCTTCCTCGTACCCTAATCTAAAAATTTTAAACCCTAAACCTTAAAACATAAACCCTACCGTGGAAATCATAAACCAAAACCACAAAACCGATCCAAAAAATCCCAAATCCTTGTCCCAAACCACCGCATCTAAAACCTTAATACCTGAACTCTAAAACCTTAAAGATGAAACCTGAACCTAAAAACCTATTCCCTATACCCTACTCTCAAAATAATAAACCCTAAAACTTAAAAACCTAAAACTGAACCCTGAAATCATAAACCTAAACCTGAAAACCATACGAAAAAAAATCCAAAAACCTAGATCGAAAACACTATATCCAAAACCCTAATCTCTAAACCCTAAAACCTAAAATCTGAACCCTGAACCCAGAAACATCTTCCCCATACCATAATCTCAAAATTGTAAACCCTAAACTTTAAAACATAAATCCTACCCCTGAAATCAAAAACCAAAACTAAAAAACCCAAAAAAAATCATATATCCGAGTCCCAAACCACTACATCTGAAACCCTAATACCTGAACTCTAAAACCTAAAATCTGAACCCTGAACCTGAATTCCTATTCCCTCTACCCTAATATCAAAAAATAAACCCTAAACGTTAAAAACTAAACCCTAACTCTAAAATATTAAACCTAAAGCGGAAAACCCTACCAAAAAAATCCCAAACCCAGACCGAAAACCCTATATCTGAAGCCCAAATATCTAAACCCTAAAACCTAAAAGCTGAACCCCGAACCCAAAAACATCTTCCCCAAACCCTAGTATTAAAATTATAAACCATAAAACTTAAAACATAAACCCTAGACCTAAAATGATAAACCAAAACCACAAAACCGAACCAAAAAATCCTAAACCCTAGTCCCAAACCACTACATCTGAAACCCAAATTCCAGAATTCTAAAACCAAAAATATGAAACGTGAACCTAGAAACCAATTCACTATACCCTAATTTTAAAATTATAAACCATAAACAATAAAATCTAAACCCTAACTCTAAAATATTAAACCTAAAGCCGAAAACCCTACAAAAAAACTCGTAAAACCTATACTAAAAACCCCATATCCAAAACTCTAATCTATAAACCCTAAAACCTAAAAGCTGAACTCCTAAACCAAAAACATATTAAAAATACCCTATTATCAAAATTCTAAACCCTAAACCTTAAAACATAGCCCCTATCCGTGAAATCATAAACCAAAACCACTAAACCGAACCACATTATCCAAAATCCTAGTCCCAAACCACTACATATGAAACCCTAATACATGAAATCTAAAACCTAAAACCTGAACCCTAAACATAAAAACCTATTCCCTACACCATACTATCAAAATAAGAAACCCTAAACCTTAAAAGCTAAACCCGAACCCCCAAATAATAAACGTAAACCCGAAAACCATACAAAAAGAATCCTAAAACCCAGACCGAAAACCCTATATCCGAAACCATAATCTATAAACTCTAAAACCTAAAAGCTGAACCCCGAACCAAAAAAAATCTTCCTCGTACCCTAATCTAAAAATTTTAAACCCTAAACCTTAAAACATAAACCCTACCGTGGAAATCATAAACCAAAACCACAAAACCGATCCAAAAAATCCCAAATCCTTGTCCCAAACCACCGCATCTAAAACCTTAATACCTGAACTCTAAAACCTTAAAGATGAAACCTGAACCTAAAAACCTATTCCCTATACCCTACTCTCAAAATAATAAACCCTAAAACTTAAAAACCTAAAACTGAACCCTGAAATCATAAACCTAAACCTGAAAACCATACGAAAAAAAATCCAAAAACCTAGATCGAAAACACTATATCCAAAACCCTAATCTCTAAACCCTAAAACCTAAAATCTGAACCCTGAACCCAGAAACATCTTCCCCATACCATAATCTCAAAATTGTAAACCCTAAACTTTAAAACATAAATCCTACCCCTGAAATCAAAAACCAAAACTAAAAAACCCAAAAAAAATCATATATCCGAGTCCCAAACCACTACATCTGAAACCCTAATACCTGAACTCTAAAACCTAAAATCTGAACCCTGAACCTGAATTCCTATTCCCTCTACCCTAATATCAAAAAATAAACCCTAAACGTTAAAAACTAAACCCTAACTCTAAAATATTAAACCTAAAGCGGAAAACCCTACCAAAAAAATCCCAAACCCAGACCGAAAACCCTATATCTGAAGCCCAAATATCTAAACCCTAAAACCTAAAAGCTGAACCCCGAACCCAAAAACATCTTCCCCAAACCCTAGTATTAAAATTATAAACCATAAAACTTAAAACATAAACCCTAGACCTAAAATGATAAACCAAAACCACAAAACCGAACCAAAAAATCCTAAACCCTAGTCCCAAACCACTACATCTGAAACCCAAATTCCAGAATTCTAAAACCAAAAATATGAAACGTGAACCTAGAAACCAATTCACTATACCCTAATTTTAAAATTATAAACCATAAACAATAAAATCTAAACCCTAACTCTAAAATATTAAACCTAAAGCCGAAAACCCTACAAAAAAACTCGTAAAACCTATACTAAAAACCCCATATCCAAAACTCTAATCTATAAACCCTAAAACCTAAAAGCTGAACTCCTAAACCAAAAACATATTAAAAATACCCTATTATCAAAATTCTAAACCCTAAACCTTAAAACATAGCCCCTATCCGTGAAATCATAAACCAAAACCACTAAACCGAACCACATTATCCAAAATCCTAGTCCCAAACCACTACATATGAAACCCTAATACATGAAATCTAAAACCTAAAACCTGAACCCTAAACATAAAAACCTATTCCCTACACCATACTATCAAAATAAGAAACCCTAAACCTTAAAAGCTAAACCCGAACCCCCAAATAATAAACGTAAACCCGAAAACCATACAAAAAGAATCCTAAAACCCAGACCGAAAACCCTATATCCGAAACCATAATCTATAAACTCTAAAACCTAAAAGCTGAACCCCGAACCAAAAAAAATCTTCCTCGTACCCTAATCTAAAAATTTTAAACCCTAAACCTTAAAACATAAACCCTACCGTGGAAATCATAAACCAAAACCACAAAACCGATCCAAAAAATCCCAAATCCTTGTCCCAAACCACCGCATCTAAAACCTTAATACCTGAACTCTAAAACCTTAAAGATGAAACCTGAACCTAAAAACCTATTCCCTATACCCTACTCTCAAAATAATAAACCCTAAAACTTAAAAACCTAAAACTGAACCCTGAAATCATAAACCTAAACCTGAAAACCATACGAAAAAAAATCCAAAAACCTAGATCGAAAACACTATATCCAAAACCCTAATCTCTAAACCCTAAAACCTAAAATCTGAACCCTGAACCCAGAAACATCTTCCCCATACCATAATCTCAAAATTGTAAACCCTAAACTTTAAAACATAAATCCTACCCCTGAAATCAAAAACCAAAACTAAAAAACCCAAAAAAAATCATATATCCGAGTCCCAAACCACTACATCTGAAACCCTAATACCTGAACTCTAAAACCTAAAATCTGAACCCTGAACCTGAATTCCTATTCCCTCTACCCTAATATCAAAAAATAAACCCTAAACGTTAAAAACTAAACCCTAACTCTAAAATATTAAACCTAAAGCGGAAAACCCTACCAAAAAAATCCCAAACCCAGACCGAAAACCCTATATCTGAAGCCCAAATATCTAAACCCTAAAACCTAAAAGCTGAACCCCGAACCCAAAAACATCTTCCCCAAACCCTAGTATTAAAATTATAAACCATAAAACTTAAAACATAAACCCTAGACCTAAAATGATAAACCAAAACCACAAAACCGAACCAAAAAATCCTAAACCCTAGTCCCAAACCACTACATCTGAAACCCAAATTCCAGAATTCTAAAACCAAAAATATGAAACGTGAACCTAGAAACCAATTCACTATACCCTAATTTTAAAATTATAAACCATAAACAATAAAATCTAAACCCTAACTCTAAAATATTAAACCTAAAGCCGAAAACCCTACAAAAAAACTCGTAAAACCTATACTAAAAACCCCATATCCAAAACTCTAATCTATAAACCCTAAAACCTAAAAGCTGAACTCCTAAACCAAAAACATATTAAAAATACCCTATTATCAAAATTCTAAACCCTAAACCTTAAAACATAGCCCCTATCCGTGAAATCATAAACCAAAACCACTAAACCGAACCACATTATCCAAAATCCTAGTCCCAAACCACTACATATGAAACCCTAATACATGAAATCTAAAACCTAAAACCTGAACCCTAAACATAAAAACCTATTCCCTACACCATACTATCAAAATAAGAAACCCTAAACCTTAAAAGCTAAACCCGAACCCCCAAATAATAAACGTAAACCCGAAAACCATACAAAAAGAATCCTAAAACCCAGACCGAAAACCCTATATCCGAAACCATAATCTATAAACTCTAAAACCTAAAAGCTGAACCCCGAACCAAAAAAAATCTTCCTCGTACCCTAATCTAAAAATTTTAAACCCTAAACCTTAAAACATAAACCCTACCGTGGAAATCATAAACCAAAACCACAAAACCGATCCAAAAAATCCCAAATCCTTGTCCCAAACCACCGCATCTAAAACCTTAATACCTGAACTCTAAAACCTTAAAGATGAAACCTGAACCTAAAAACCTATTCCCTATACCCTACTCTCAAAATAATAAACCCTAAAACTTAAAAACCTAAAACTGAACCCTGAAATCATAAACCTAAACCTGAAAACCATACGAAAAAAAATCCAAAAACCTAGATCGAAAACACTATATCCAAAACCCTAATCTCTAAACCCTAAAACCTAAAATCTGAACCCTGAACCCAGAAACATCTTCCCCATACCATAATCTCAAAATTGTAAACCCTAAACTTTAAAACATAAATCCTACCCCTGAAATCAAAAACCAAAACTAAAAAACCCAAAAAAAATCATATATCGAGTCCCAAACCACTACATCTGAAACCCTAATACCTGAACTCTAAAACCTAAAATCTGAACCCTGAACCTGAATTCCTATTCCCTCTACCCTAATATCAAAAAATAAACCCTAAACGTTAAAAACTAAACCCTAACTCTAAAATATTAAACCTAAAGCGGAAAACCCTACCAAAAAAATCCCAAACCCAGACCGAAAACCCTATATCTGAAGCCCAAATATCTAAACCCTAAAACCTAAAAGCTGAACCCCGAACCCAAAAACATCTTCCCCAAACCCTAGTATTAAAATTATAAACCATAAAACTTAAAACATAAACCCTAGACCTAAAATGATAAACCAAAACCACAAAACCGAACCAAAAAATCCTAAACCCTAGTCCCAAACCACTACATCTGAAACCCAAATTCCAGAATTCTAAAACCAAAAATATGAAACGTGAACCTAGAAACCAATTCACTATACCCTAATTTTAAAATTATAAACCATAAACAATAAAATCTAAACCCTAACTCTAAAATATTAAACCTAAAGCCGAAAACCCTACAAAAAAACTCGTAAAACCTATACTAAAAACCCCATATCCAAAACTCTAATCTATAAACCCTAAAACCTAAAAGCTGAACTCCTAAACCAAAAACATATTAAAAATACCCTATTATCAAAATTCTAAACCCTAAACCTTAAAACATAGCCCCT
>CAUJRU010003990.1:0-26383 GCA_963277665.1 Viscum album | reverse complement strand
AAAAGCATGTTTATAGCCAGTTATGGTTGTGGGATCCATTTGGAGTTAGTATTAGAGATAAATAAGCGGTAAACCTAACTTTAATGATTTTGAAAGAAATAAATCCTCCCACAATTAAACTATCAGGTCAATCCACCCACATCTTACCGATGAAAAAAAGTGGTAAACTTGATGAGAAATCGTTATACTATGGAATCTCCTTCACAAGATAAAAAGCATAGACTACCTAGTTCTTATCATACCATTAAGCTCTTATCACATGGGTGTTCTTTATCCTCATTCACATGAAAAAAAGGGTAAAACCAACGCAAATTTAACACCCCAACCCTAGTTACCCAAAGTCGGTGCATTATTACATAACATTGGCATTATCATAAAAGATCAAGTCTCGAAAGACCGATTAGTTTAGTAGCCTTTGAAACACTAGATATATTCATAAGTCTTACATTATAGCATAAATTAAAACAAAATGAAAACAAAATCTTGTCTTCATATACCCTCATACAATTCATACAGGTCATTCATAAAATACTTCTTCACATCCTGGAAAAATTAAAACATTGAAAGGGGTGAGATCATATGCTCAGTAAGGATAACAATATAGCGTAAACATTCATAAATAAACATAAACATTTAAGGCAATGTATAACTAAAACAAAAGCCTTTAAAACTTGAACTTCAGCATAATATAGAAAACGTAAAATGAAATAATGTCATTTACTTATTCACATGGATATTCTACTATTCCAACAATCATATATATCTATCAATAACCACTTTCATAATGATGGAATGCATAATTCCAGACTATAATAACCACGTAGCCAAGGCCTCGTGCCAAGACTACATATAAGATTTTGTCAAGGCCCCATGCCACGACACTAGTTTTTCTCATGAGTCCTATCGATGCATCGAAGATCTATAGCAGGCTCCACCAATCACTTATTAAGTCCAATACATTCCTTATATGAAAAGTTTTAGACATATCATAAACCATAACATAATCTTATCACAAAAAACATGCATAAAGGAAACATAACATTTCCACATTTCAATCATAGGATATAAATACAACACATTAATATAATAAAAACATTATGAAAACCATTTTCAATACCAAAATAAATGAAAAGTAAAACATGGTATTTATTTTTCATTTAAAAAAAGTGATGGCTTGTAGAGGAAGCCGAAACTGAAATAATGGTCACGGTGGCGGAGAAGTCGTTTTCTCCACATACGTACGACAAAAAAACATTCCCTTTTGTCATTTAGTACAACACTTCATATAAAAATAATTCCTTTTGAATAAATGTAAAAGTCAAAGGGGTTTATACACCATATAAAAGAAAGTTTTTTATAAAATAAAATATAATCCTCAATGAAAGGAGATTGAGACGAAGTCTCTTACCTCGTGTCCGACTCGACTCGATCGTTCTTTAACCTCCTGAATAATGAACTATAGTTAATTTCTAATCTCTTAATAAACTTTTTCAAGTTCATTATTCCTTTTATATCACTTATTACCATGTTATAAACATTATGTAATTATTTAATTTAATAACGGTCGTCTTGTCGATCTTTGGTACTTGTGTCAAAAATAAACTTATCATAATTACAAGTTTTTCATGTGGTAAAATATAAATTATATCCAGAATTATATTCATGATGTAGATATCATATATATAATATATATCTAGTATATATATTCATTTATAATATTACATAACATTTAGAGGTAGGAAATGAAATGCATCTTTCATGGAGACGGTAAGCCGAACGTATGCATGAAGGCTACTTTCATTTCAATTTCATATTTAATGGAAATAAATCATAATGATATAAAGGTATTCTATAATTCTAGTATACTATCATAGATAATATCATTAACTATATCCTTTATATGTACCACATATGGCATTAACGATTCAAATCACTTTGAGGGGGCGGTAGTCCGCACTTCCTAAAATGAAATTATCGTGTTTACCCATAATGGAAATCATAAAGGTATGCCATAAATGAAACATAAATAAGCATAAGGAAAACATAAACATAATATATATCATATAGAAAAATAGTTTCTTCATAATGGCCACCATGAGAGGTGTTAAAAGAAGATTGAACAATCATCGTTTTGTGAGGTAGTAATTCACCACCCACAGAAACAGTATGTTCTTCAACAATTAGACGAAGGTGTGTGTAAGTGTAAATCAAATAATTTTTATAAAAACATCCTAGTATATTGAATATACTGGTTTTGTTACAAAATAAAGTAATGAAAAGTGTTTAAGGGGTTGGAGAAGAAAAATAAAACAAAAGAACATAAGAGAAGACATTACCTCAAAATTGGGTAACTCTTTTTGAATTGAGCCAAAGGCTTCCTTGGGAAGACATATGCCAAAAGTGATGCTTCTAAGAGTAATAGAGGGAAGTTGAGAGAGTATTTGGGCAGATTTTGGCCGAGCCAAATGGATTTGAAGGTGTGAATAAGGTGGTAGAGGTGGTAGAGGTGGGGGCCTTTTATAAGAGGAGAGGAGGGGCACTCTGGGAAAGTCATGAAATGTTATATTATTATATAATGAGTTTCAGATATTGAAGGTCCCAAAATAATATATTTCCAGGATAAGGTGATAAGGGTTCTAAATCTACTAATCCAATAGGTTTTTTACAAGTGTATGTCTTATATTTTACAATATCTTTTCAAATTATTTAAATCGTTAATTAATGAGGTAATCGTTTCATCATCAGGGTGTCATAAAAAATTTAATTTATTTAATTTCTAAAAATTTTGAAAAAATTACCATGATGTAGGAAATCGTTTTATCTTTCCAATGAATATTTATAGTTGAAAGGTAAATTTATATAACCCCATGTAATAATTGTTTTAGTAAAACAACACATGTTTGTGATACTTTTATTTTTACTTTAAATAAAACGTTATTAATGTCATTTTCTTACCCAAGTTGCTCCAAGGGGTCCCCAAGTTGACCCATGGATTTTCTAGGTCGTCCATGACTCATCCAATAAGGGTAGGATAAGTTTAATGTTAATTTAATATTATTATAACATTATATTTACATTAAATTACACTAATTACCTTTAATCGTGATTAATAAAACATAAAAGTTACTATTCACCAAAATTTATTTTCATCCCATTGAACCACATTATACTTACTAATAGAAACCATGTATCTCGGATTTTTGAAATTCAATTCACAGAAGTGGTAAATTTTCATTTAAACAAAAAATCAGTTTTTTAACTACCACTTAGTGGTTTCACTATTCATCAAAAATTGATGTTTTTCAAAAAAAATACAAAAAATTCACCCTAAGATATATTTGATATTCAGAATTAAAAATTTATTTCTATTTTACAAAATTAAAATCATATAAATAGAATTAATTAATTTTATAATTAATTACCGCTGTCACAACAAACAACGTGTTTTTAAGAAACAATATATATCAAAAGATTGACAATTGTTTAGGTCCAATTTTAAAGTTATAATGACCACCATTGGATAAAATGGTAAAATTATATTCTAATTATACTTCAAAATCACTCAATAGTATAATTTATCACTATAAAGTATTTTTATTAAAAAAGTTGTTTTTAAGTATTTTTCACTATTCCTCGAAAATTTGATGTTCTCAGAAAAATACCAAAAATTAAACATAGGATAATTTCGATATTACGAATCCAAAAATGAAGTCCATTTTGAAATATAAAATTTATATAATTTCAAAAAGAGGTTATAAATATTCCTAACGGCTACTTTGATTGGTCGCGGTGTGTTAGAATCTCGAACTTACGTACAATGCAAGCTATTGCATTATTGAAAGAGAATCGTACCGTGGAAGATTGGGGTGTTACATTCTCCCCTCCTTCAATAAAATTTTTCCTCACAATTTGAAAATGTTCTTTGAAAATAAAAGATTAAAAATAGAAAATACGTTTTTGGAAAACCCACATTAGAAATAAGATTAATAAAATTTAGCCTTAATAAGATGGAAAGGGAAATGAAAAAGTCACCACCAAATTATGATATCAATTAGGAGAACATTGGTGGAAATTAGAGAAAAATAATTGGAGGGAAAATGTTAATTTTTGTAGGGAGTGATTGGGGTCATCGATCACAAACAAGTGTAAAATTGAGGGCCTCAAAGCCTTCAATCTACGGTGATTTAAAATATCATCAGTTCAACAAAACATAATGTATTAGGATAACACATTTTTTTAATATCCCTTTTATAAAGTTTAAGAATTAATTTATTCATAGAATAAGAGAAATGTATATATATATATATATATACTTGAAAAGTAGAGTTTCAACCTTCAACTAATTTCTACCACAAACTCATCTTTCCCTCAAAAAGATAATAGTACTCAAAAATATTATATTTATCCTAATCGTACAAGGTTAAAAATATTAACACACACCATTTAGATTAGGAAAACTATTTTTTAATAACCAGGTACTTCCAATAGTCTAGTGGTAGGTAATAAAGGCATGTCGCACCATGGTTGTGGGTTTGATTCTTGCAGCTTTGTCCGACGCGACGGGTTATCCCCTGAACTGCAGGTTGTCCTTTTCCAAAAACTATAGTATTATAATATTCTAAAAATAATATTCAAAATTTTTTTATCCTTAACCAATACTATCCAAAGTTAAACTTAATCCATTATAACCTTTATAGTTATCCAAAATACCTCTGTCCATACTTTCTCTAAAAGGTCTCTAAATTCCAAAATCAATTCATCAGATTCCCCAAACAAAGTAACATTTTTCTTATTGTCACATACTAAAAATATGATTACCTTCATAATATAAAAACCTTAATGAAAACAACAAGTACTAAATTACAATCCTTATATATATCACATTATTCTTATAACCATAATATAGTTCTTGAGTCCAAAAGCACCAATAAATTAATTATTCCACTTCAACTGTAGTAACAACATAAGATTGGCCTTGATCCCTTGGCCTTTTCTGAGGTAAGTCTCCTTGGTGGTTAGGGCATTCATTTGCATAATGTTGCATTTCTATACAATTGTAGCATTCAACATTGATAACTTCTTTCTTTCCCTTGCAATCACGAGCCTGGTGACCTTTTTCTCCACATTTATAAGAAACTCCCATTCCTTTTAGGCAAGTACCAGGGTGATTCTTCCCACAATTATCACATAATGGAAAACCCTTCTTTCCCTTTTTTCATTTATCTGTCTCTTGTTCCACCGTTGTCTTCTTCTCTTGCTTTACTTTATTGTCATAAGATTTAGAGAATTCACCTTTTGTCTTGATAGAACATGAGACTATATCTTCGTAAGTTGACAAAGATTTTGATATTAAAGCTCGACGGAGAAATGGTTTTAAGCCATCAAATAAACGATCAATCTTACTTCTTGGGTTACGTATATAATTTTCAGCATACCTTGCTAACCTTGTAATGTTGGCCTCATACTTTGTGACATTCTTATCCTCCTTTTGTCTCAGACTCAAAAATTTACTTTCCATATCTTCTCGATGGTCACGAGGTAAGTATTTTTCTAAGAAAAGATCTTTGAACTCCCTCCATTCCATATTTTATACTTTATCATCTTCCTTTTTGTTTTGATTCAATGACCACCAGTGATCATCATCTCCAGTGAGTCGGTAAACTGCCATGATAACCTTTTCCCTTTCCCTACTCCCCATGGCATGGAATATTTTCTCGAAGGAATTTATCCATTGCTCAGCTACTAAAGGATTTGTACTCCCATTTAATTTTGGTGGTTTTTTTCTCATGAAGCGGTCTAATGTTGATCCTCCACATTTTGGATCATGGTACTCCATAAGAGTAAGGTTATTATTAATAACCTGAGTGAGTTGTCCCAGTATGGTGATAAACTGATCAGCACCAGTTGTATCACCAGCTCCATTACAATAATCTTGAGCAGGAGAGAAATCCCTTCATGGAGTGCGTTCATTGATATTGTTTCCATTCCTTCCACTAGGCGCCATTTCTAAAAAATGGAATAAACTAGATCAGTTTATGAATCAAAATACATAATTCCAATTTGTAAAACACTTAACATAAATTTAACCGTTTATCGATATAATCCATAATCATAAAAATGTTTTCTTTGAGAAAGTGTATACTCATAAATCCTTCATAATGGTTTGTAAAGAAAATGGGAATTATCCTAAGTATATCCCCTGGGAGTTGCATACGCAAGAGTGCAGCAAAGCCCTTTTTCGTGCACCAGTTCCCGTTCAAGTCTAGCTTAAAGTGGTGTTTTTGGGTTTTACCCCTAGGTACATCAGTTCTAGAGCCGCCTCTACCTGCTCGTATCCAGACAGGGGTGTATTTCTCAGAAAATTCACAAAAATCGCTTTAATACCAAAATTCTAAAAAGTTCTTCTATACTAATCTTCAATGTTTATCTTAGGGTTATGTGCTTTAATCAGATTTTATCTAAATCTAGCTTCCAAGGTTAGTACTAAACTGCCTATGATACCAACTATAACTCCCCGACCCCAGTTACCCAAAGTCGGTGCATTATTACATAACATTGGCATGATCACAAAAGATCAAGTCTCGAAATATATATTAGTTTAGTAGACTTGGAAACACTAGATATATTCATAAATCTTACATTACATCATAAATTAAAACAAAACTACAACAAAATCTTGTCTTCATATCCCCTCATACTATTCCTGCAGGTTGTTCATAAAATACTTCTTCACATCTTGGAAAAATTATAACATTGAAAGGGGTGAGATCATATGCTTAGTAAGGATAACAATATAGAGGAAACATTCATAAATAAACTTAAACATTAATGGAAATGTATACCTAAAACAAAAGCCTTTAAAACATGAACTTCAGCATAATATTGGAAAAGTAAAATGATATAATTCCATTTACTTATTCACATTGATGTTCTACTGGTCGAATAATCACATGAAATATCAATAACCACTTTCCTAATGATGAAATGCATAATGCTAGACTATCATAACCACATAGCCAAGGCCTCATGCCAAGATTACAAATAAGATTTTGTCAAGGCCTCGTGCCAAGACACTAGTTTGTCTCATGACACCTATCGATGCATCGAGGATCTATAGCGGGCTCCACCCATCAGTTATTAAATCCAATGCATTCCTTATATGAAATGGTTTAAACATATCATAAACCATAACATAATTGTATCACGTAAAACATGCATAAAGGAAACATAACATTTCCACATTTCAATCACAAGATATAAATAAAACACATTAATATATTAAAATCATTTTCAATACCATTTTCAATACCAAAATAAAAGAAAATTAAAACATGGTATTTATTTTTCATTTTAAAAAAGTTATGGCTTGTAGAGGAAGCCGAAACTCAAATAATGGTCACAGCGGTGGAGAAGTAATTTTCGCCACATACGTATGACAAAAAAACTTTCCCTTTTTTAGTTTAGTAAAACGCTTCATATAAAAAATATTCCTTTTGAATAAATGTAAAATTAAAAGGGGTTTATACACCGTATAAAAGAATGTTGTGTATAAAATAATATATTCCCTAATGAAAGGAAATTGACATGAAGTCCCTTGCCTTGTGTCCGACTCGACTCGATCGTTTTTTAACCTCCTGAATAATAAACTAGATTTAATTTATACTTGATTAAGAACCTTTTTCAAGTTTATTATTTATTTTATATCACTTATTACCATGTTATGAACATTATGTAATTATTTAAGTTAATAACGGTCATTTTGTCGATCTTTGGTACTTGAGTCAAAAATTAACTTCTCATAATTACAAGTTGTTCATGTTGTAAAATATTCATTATATCCAAAATTATATTCATGATGTAGATAACATATATATCATATATATCCAGTATATATATGCATTTATAATATTACATAACATTTAGAGGTATGAAATGAAATGCACCGTTCATGGAGATGGAAAGCCGAACGTACGCATGAATGCTACTGTCATTTATATTTCATATTTAATGGAATGAAATCATAATGATATAAAGGTATATTATTATTCCAGTATAATATCATATATATTATATCATTAACTCCATCCTTTATACGTCCCACATATGGAATTAACGATTCAAATCACTTTGAGGGGGTTGTAGTCCACACTTCCTAAAATGAAATTATTGTGTTTACCGATAATGGAAATCATTAAGTTATTCCATAAATGAAAAATACAAAAGCATAAGGAAAACATAAACATAATATATATCATATATAAAAATAGTTTCATCATAATGGCCACCAAGAGAGGTGTTAAAAGAATATTGAACAATCATCGTTTCGTGAGGCAGTAATTTGCCACCCACAGAAACAGTATGTTCTTTAACCATTAGACGAAGGTGTGTGTAAGTGTAAATCAAATAATTCTCATACAAAATCCTATAATATATAAGATACTGGTGTTGTTACAAAATAAAGCAATAAAAAGAGTTTTAGGGGTTGGAGAAGCAAATTAAAACAAAAGAACATAAGAGAAGACATTACCTTAAAATCGGGTAACTCTTTTTGATATGAGCCAATGGCTTCCTTTGGAAGACTTATGCTCGAAGTTATTCTTCTAGGAGTAAGAGAGGGAAGTTGAGATACTATTTGGTCAGAGGTTGGCCGATCCAAATGGATTTGACGATGTGAATAAGGAGGTAGAGGTGGGGGCCTTTTATAATGAGTTTAAGATTTTATTGGTCCCCAAATTATATATTTAGAGGATAAGGTGATAAGGGTTCTAAATCTACTCATCCAATAGGTTTTTGACAAGTTTATGTCTTAGATCTTACATTATCTTTTCATTTTATTTAAATCGTTAATTAACGAGGTAATCACTACATCATCATGGTGTCATACAAAATTTAATTTATTTAATGTCTAAAAATTATAAAAAATTTACCATGATGTATGAAATAATTTTAGATTAAAAATGAATATTTATAGTTGAAAAGTTAACTTATATAACCCCATGTAATAATTGTTTTAGTAAAACAACACATGTTTGTGACAATTTTATTTTTACATTAAATAAAACGTTATTATTGTCATTTTCGTACCAACGTGGCTCCATGGGGTCCCCAAGTTGACCCATGGATTGTCTTGGTCGGCCATTACTCATCCAATAATGGAAGGACAAGTGTAAAGGAAATTTCATATTATTGTAACATTATATTTACCTAAAATTACACTAATTACCTTTAATCGCGATTAATAAAACATAACAATTACTATTCACCAAAAATTATTTTCTTCCCATTGAACCAAATTTTACTTACTAAGGACAACCATGTATATAGAATTTTTGAAATTCAATTCACAGAAGTGGTAAAGTTTCATTTAAATGAAAAATCAGTTTTTTAACTACCACTTAGTGGTTTCACTATTCATCAAAAATTGAAGTTTTTCAGAACAATACCAAAAATTCACCCTAAGCTATATTTGATATTCTGAATTCAAAAAATATATCTATTTTACAAAATTCAAAACATATAAGTTTCATTAATCAATTTTATAATTAATTACTCTTGTTACAACAAACAACGTGTTTTTAAGAAACAATATATATCAAAAGATTGACAATTGTTTATGTCCAATTTCAAAGTGAAATTATTTCTAATGACCAACATTGGATAAAATGGTAAAATTATATTCTAATTATACTTTAAAACCACTAAATATTTTAATTTATCACTATAAATTGTTTTGATTAAAAAAGTTGTTTTTAAGTATTTTTCACTATTCATCGAAAATTGGGTGTTCTCAGAAAAATACCAAAATTTCAACATAGGCTAATTTCGATATTAAGAATCCAAAAATGAAGTCCATTATGAAATATAAAATTTATATAAATTCAAAAGGTGGGTATTACTATCCCTAACGGTTACTTTATTGGTCGTGGTGTGTTAGAATCTCGAACTTGCGTACAATGCAAGCTATTGCATTATTGAAAGAGAATCGTACCATGGAAGCATCGGGTGTTACACGAAACTCTAAAATAACAAAATGATTTGTCAACCATGAATCAATCTAATTTTATTCATCACCTATCTAGAAAAACATAGGGAAAATTAAATAATCTTATGAATGATCTTCAATAGTCAGGGTTCTCATGAAATAAGCCCATCATTACTTTGAAAAGTCCACACAAGCAGAATGGTCAAATCAGGAATAAGAAATGAAAATTATGAAACCCCTGAATATTTTATTGAACACATATCATTACAGTAATAGTGAATTGATTAGTAACCAGGTTCTTGATTTTCATTATGACTGAAGATAATGACCACACAAATAACACGCGTCCTGAGATAATTTCTTCACCCAATGACTGTTTTGGAAATTCAACTATGACTGCAACACCTGTAGCACTCTGAATGACCTCACCTAGCAGACACCTTCAACAATTTTTGGAAAATGAAATAGTATAGGAATACAATCGGTATGGTACAATGTCGATCATTGAGGATTCCCATGAGGTTATCGAAATGTTGAAAACAATGGGTTTACACCATCTAAATAAATATCTAGAAAATCCAGTGTAACTCATCACCATAGCTAATCACTTCGAAATAATATTCCTATAGTGTGACAATCACCACCTTCAGAATCTAATAATGGTTTATGAAGGATCCAACTACAACTACCTTCTAGTTTATTGTCCATGTAGTAGGTTATCTATCAACCACTATTGACAGTTTCATCTTGTAGGTTCCCTTCAGTCATCTGCTAAGTGTACCACCTGACACATTGTTACCTCTAATCCCCCTATACAGAAAATAAGGAAGACACATCCTGAATAGAAGGATCTAGATAATAATGAGTGTAATCATATCCCCAGTCTCGTTGAATATTTTCTTCAACATATTTTGATGATAACCGGTTATAATTTTTATATCTCTAATCACTCAGATTATGGATGCAAGCATATTCCTAAAACAATCATGGAGGAGGTGCATATTCCTACCCCCATTCATGAATACCTTTGGAATATTATGGTGGAATAAGGATGGAAAAGTGGACTCATAATCAGTCTTCAATCGAAGATGTATTCCAGTACATAGTAGAGATAGAAAATGTGTAGGCTTAAATTCTTACACACACATTGCTAATGTGTCATTACATATTAGAAAAAGTAGAATAACTCTACTCTCATATTTTGGAATTGGTAAAAATATAGAGATAGATTCATATTCATATCCCTACATCCAGTTCATCACAAAACTCTAATTAGAATGAACAAGTGGTTACTCTAGAGAAATCCAAAATTCATTCTTTTGTCTTGGAGGATTGTTGGAATATTCCAGTAAAGGATGAGGTTACATACAAGCCTAATATTCTTGTTCCAATTTATGCTCACTAGGTGAGGGTGGAACATGCCTCATGAGAGGGGTACAATCCTATCAAAAAAGACTAGTGGAATATTCCAAATGTCGGGCATGGGGCCCATATCCTATTTATAGATGGGGTTCAATAAGTGATAGCTACACATGACTTAAGAAAATATCATATTTCTATTGAAAAATATTTAAGGAATACTATAATGGCTTAGAATCATACTAATATTCCTACTCTGACCAAGGATCACATTTTGATAATAGAATATTCTTTAGGATAAGCTCAAATTCATTTCAGTGAATATCTCTAGCATATTCTAGTAGATCACTAAACCCAGGTGCATATTAAAACTTCCACCGAGGAATAACTACACCATCCTATTTCTAAGGACATGAAATAGGAGGTTCATATCCCTTCTCCAAATATGGAGGTCTGTTGGAATATTTTGATGGGGGGTGAATATAAATTCTAGGGTCATATTCATGTTTGGACTAGGGAACACCAAGTTAGAGCAGCACATGACTCAGGATAGGTTCATATTCATGTCAAAAAAGACTAATTGCATACTCCACATGACCAGGATCAGGCTCATATCCTCGTTCTGACTAGGTATTACCAAGTGATAATGTAACATAGACTAGTATTGGCTCATATTACTATCAATAATGAATAATATCATTAGAATACTCTAGAAACGACTCAACAGTAGGCTCATATTCCCATAACACCAGATGATGATCAACAAGGTCTTACAACCGTCATATAGTAGGCTCACATACCTATAAAATTACAAAATCTAGGTCAACATATTTTGGTCATAATGTATAATGAGTCTTATATACCAAATATACTCAATTACAGTGTTCTTGTGGTTGTTCGAGACACATTATTAACACCTCAAGTGTCTTTCAACTCATCAACTATAGAATAAAATGATTATTCTTATGATAGTCCTCCATTTGGTAGTGTAGAGATGTATTTCAGGGGTTTTACTCATGACATATATAATTTTCAAACTCCCCATAGTGATATATCCCTTGGATAAGGAAATCCTCCCCTTTTACTGACACATCTATATAGATATGTGTTCAAAACTAATTATCCTTTGTATAGAGAGGTGATTGAAACATCGGGCTCAACATTATATAGTTACCCCCATCAACATCCAGTAACACTCCACTATAGTAAGTAGGTGACCCCAAGAATCACCTTTTGTGGTCTAATCAGATGGAGGTGTGTAAGTACAATAAAGAGGAATCCAAAATTGACATATGGAGAGAGTCAGGAGTAGGAAACCTCTTCACCATGTTCTGTATTCTTTAAACTTCTGACTATGAGTTCCCATATGATCTCGATAAGGAGGTCATGCCTTCTCTACACAAAAATATGTGGGAAAATCATTAGACACTGATTGTTAGAAACCTCCCTTATCCAGGACATGAGGGTAACCTTTAGAACATTAATATACTGTATTTTAGCTAGAAATGGATATTATATCCAAGGCACGAAACACAAAACTATAAAATCACAATGAAAATATTAAAAATTATTTCCTCTATTTTATAATGGATCTTTGAAATTGAGAGATCAATCCTTGTTATATGCCTGTATTAGAGGAATGAGAATGTATGGAGTGTTAAACTTCACTAAACCCATAGAACACAGAACCACTCAGATATAAAGCCCTATAATTTCCAAGACTATAGAAAAATTAGGGGTTTGGGTAATGCATGATCTAGTTGGTCACTATAAAAAATTATCCAACTTCAATAATGTCGATACAACATATATAGAGGAAAATTATAGCCCAAATATTTTTAAACTAGGGCCCTCAAAACAAAAATAACACATTTCATTCATGCAAGTAAAAGTTTCAATAAAACTAATGGAATCCCATAGAAACTGGCTCCCATTATGGGCATTTATTTCAATTAGCTCCCACATGATCAAAACATCGCCACATTAATCATGTTATAGTAGCAACCACCCTAGCAGCTGTCCAAGAGTGAACTCAAGCCCCCGGGTTGGGGGAATATCTATCACTATCTCCACCCCTCGAATTATAAATTCTTGAGGGGGTCTGGGATATGTTTGTAACATCCGCAAAAAACCCCAACCCACTTGGTTGGGGTATTTTTATCTCAATAACCATCCCAGGTTCATCTTCTACTAAGAGGGTCCTGGGGAAATCCATGGAGGTTATATATCAACCCCATCCCAAAGGACTGGTAAAATTTATATCTCAACACATATCCCATGAAACATCAAATCCTTGACAGGAATAATTTGATCCTCAAAAATAGGATCAATCAATTCCAATTGTGGACCCTGATAGGCCCCATCACATAGGGTTGGTGGCATTTTCATCATCATCATCACCAATGAGGGAATAATTCTTCTCATGATTAAAAAGTAAATATAAATAGTCAGCATCCCACATATTCCTCCCAACACAAGAAAACCCTCTACTATTCAATTCCCATTCAGTAACCATGAACAGAAACTCTCTCAGGGTCACTAGTCATAGGCCGAGATGGGTAGAGTGTATGGTTAAGGAAATCAAACCCTACTAGGGCCGCAATCCAAAATAACCCAATTTGTAAAAGGGTTTGAGAAATAGACCTAATATAGGAATTTTATAATCATCATGTTTCATTGAATGTAATGGGAAAACCACCATTTATTGATACACCACTGTGAATTTCATCATCAAAAACATAGTAAATAATTTTGATTAAGACACAAATTCATAGGGAAATAATATTAAAAACATACCCTAAGAGGAGGATCTGGATACAAGAATTGAGGTTTCATATACGAAGAACCAGAGGAGGATACAAAACCTACCACCTCAGAATACTGAGTTTACAACTCTACTGTAGAGAACTTACAAGGATAAAGAGAAAGGTTTGGATACATCCCAATCACCACCCCAAAGAGTCAAAGTTCCTTCCATGGAGGAACGAATGGAACAATATGAGAATGAAATTAAAAAAATTCTAAAAAAACAATGAGGAGATAATCAAGGGAACCATTACCATTGGGTATATTCTTTATATAGAGGTGAATATCCCTCCTCCTATATATCCGGAAAGAGATGATCCTCCTGTGAGAGTGGAATATTTATGAGATACTAGCTATGTATCTGATCATCTAGTCTATATAAATGTGGAAGTTGAAAATGATCTTGACTTTCCCACATTATGGAGATGGCCAATCCCCCACAAATGAAATAATTCAGTATTTTCAAAAATTGAGAATCATTGAAAGATAAAAAGATAAAAACACGGCCACCTCATCTGGTCCATCCTACTCCAAGTATACAAGAGGTAGTTAAAACAACAGTACCTCCAAAAATTTTCAATACCATCGATCCAATGGATACTCAAATGGAATAAATTTAATGTAAATGAACACCTATGAGTCTGAGAGAAATCCATTTCCCAAATGGGTAGATGAAACTTTTCCACCACCAAATTTTGTAAATCTTAACTTCTATACCTTTATTAGAGTATGAGACCCTGAACAATATCTCACTCACTTTGTTTCCCAATGTAGTATGATTATGGTCCCTCCTGATCAGTAGGACGTGACCAAGATGAGGTGTTTTGTGTAAAAATATATTGGGAAATCCTTTTTTTGGTACAACATCCTTCAAATGGGATTCGTTATAGGATAGGAAGACCTTAGTAATCAATTCCATTACCAGTTTACCTTCATGATGAGGAAAATGACAATGTTCGACTTAAAAATATACAATAAATTTGAAAATGATAGTGTGTATGACTTTATAGTGAGAGGAATGGTATTAACAAATTCTCCGAGCATCTCACTCTCATATGAACAATTTGAGAACACTTTGCTAAAAATATTTGAGATGAGTTGTAGATACTTATGAATCGAATGATGTATTCAGGTGGGTTTTGTGAGTTCACATAATTGACATGATTTTTGGAATACACTATTCAGTGAACCTGATCTAAATCTCAAAGCATGCCTTCATCACAGGGTAAAAGTCTCATCAAGGAAGAAACTTCCACTATTACTCTCAAACCAATAAAAATTCCCATCCAAACAATTAAGAATGTCGTAGACCACCCATTGCCTCCTGTAGTGAGTGGCAACAACCACAAAATCTCCCTTGTATGGAAGCATTTAGAAATCATGGTCACTTGGTATTTGACAAAAAGATGAATAAAGACTACTCCTTTTGGATGGAAAATGTACATGGTTATTTCCTTGTAGACATGGAAAATAACTTGATCAAGGTAACACATCCTAGTAAGACTGATTAGTTCAACCTCATTAATCATCCTGACTTCTTCTCTTTCCATATAAGGATGGGTCATAATATCCAAGACTACTTTAACTTCAATAAAATTCTCTAAGGAATGGTCGATTCTGGAAGGGTGATGTTGGATAACTCCTTAGTGTAGGTGGATTGCATAACCATTTCCAAATTATAATAAGAGGATGTTTTTTAGAAAGTTTCATCCATGGAATGGGTAGATGTTTAACAAATAAATGAATTAATTAGTAGTTGACCAAGCCCATGCCACTATGAGAGCATAGCTATATAGACCCACAATAGTTCCCGCACCCAATGAAGTGACATCAGATATGTCTCTGAAATGTGGACACAACCATTTGACAAAGGAATAGACATGCTAGGAAGAGTAATATTATTCTTTAAATTAATCTCTAACTCTTTCAGGTTTCTTCCCATGTAACACCCAATGAACAGGAACATCCCCACAAAATAGAACCATCATCAAAGGAAGAGATCGTATTTGGTTCTGTTAATGTGATACAATTGACATATCCCTTATTTGATGATGAATATTCCTCCAAGTGTGAGTTCTCCACACCTAACTCAAGAACATGAGGTTATATTCATAGTAACTGAGAATGTGGGGGATAAAACAACAGTTTTTAGACCCAATATTATGGTCATGTCCCAATAGTGGACATATATGAAGCTGAGACCCGTGGGAAAGTGCTCCAACAATCCAAATAAATACGTAAAGGTGTCTCAAAACCCTCCAATGGTTATTTTCAGCGTGTCATCTTCGATGGCTGCTTAGTGAGGTTATGATTATATAATTAGATGAGGAAATGGGGACACTAGTGCAGAAAACGTTTTTTACGTCACCATTTTTTACGTCGGTTATATAAAACCGACGTCATAATATGTAAAACGAGGTTTTTTACGTCAGTTATTAAATAACCGACGTAAAAACCAGTGTTTATTACAACTTTAACGTCGGTTATTTTGATAACCGACGTTATTAATCGCGCGGCTTCGTTTTTTACGTCGGTTATACATTAACCGCCGTAAAAAACAGAAGCGGGGGGGCGTTTGTTACGTCGGTTATTCAATAACCGACGTAAAAAAACGCGGTTTCGAAGGCCTTTTTACGTCAGTTATAAAATAACCGACGTAAAAAAAGAATCCGCCGATGTTTTTGAGGTCGGTTATGGAATAACCGACGTAAAAAAACGCTGATTTTGAGCCCTTTATAACGTCGGTTATAAAATAACCGACGTAAAAAAAGAATCGGAGGAAGGTTTTTACGTCGGTTATTGAAATAACCAACGTTATAAATGTTTTTAAAACAATTATCACATCGGTTATTGAATAACCGACGTGATAACTCATTTAAAAATTTACCCAGACCCGTGGATTGTCATTCGCGAGTTTACCTTCGACAGTCGTGACTCGTCTCTCTCGCGCGTAAACCCGAATCGGCTCGTCCATTTCGTTGGTTTAGATTCGTTTTGCGATCATCGTTTCTCATATTTAATCTCCTCAGATCAATCATCTAAACTCGCAGCACTCAGGTAATCCTCCCACTCGTTCGTTTTTTTCGCGGATAGTATATATATATGTGTTGTGATTTTTTTTTGTTGAAACTAGCTAAGATTCTTCGATTGCGAACCCTTTTAACTCGTGTTTGGCACCATAATCTTATTTATTATCCCTAGATCTATTTGTTCGACTTTCAATATTGAGTAATTTTATGATTTCACTAATTTTTCATCGTTTTCTATAAATCCCCGAGAGGGTTGGGGCGTGTCCATTTGGATGGGTTGCCCTTTTACAGTTGTTACTACTTTATTCACACACAACCATGGCATAGGTGCATGGATTTGGGGTCGGGGGGTGTCCAGGGGGTTTACAAGGGGGTGGGTGGGTGTGGGGGCTGTCCAAGGGTGTGGGTGGGTGTTGGGGGGTGTCCAGGGGGGTGTCCAAGGGGTAGGGGGTGGGGGTGGTGTTTAGGAGGGGTGGGGGCTGTCCAGAGGGTTGGGGGGTGTCCAGGGGGGTGTCAAGCAGGTCGGGGGTGGGGGGTTGTGTCCAGGAGGGGTGGGGGTGCTTTCTAGAGGGGTCGGGGGGCTGTCCAGAGGGGTCGGGGGGTGTCCAGGGTGGTGTCCAAGGGGATGGGTGGGTGTGGGGGGCTGTCCAAGGGGGTGGCGGCCTGTCCTGAGGGGTCGGTGGGGTGTCCAAGGGGGTGTCCAGGGGGGTGTCCAAAGGGGTGGATGGGTGTGGGGGATGTCCAAGTGGGTGGCGGCCTCTCCAGAGGGTATTTGGGGTTGTTCCGGGTGGGTGGGGGGGCTGTCCAGAGGGTTGGGAGATGTCCAGGGGGGGTGTCCAAGGGGGTAGGGGGTGGGGGTGGTGACCAGGAGGGGCGGGGGGCTGTCCAGAGGGGTCGGGGGGTGTCCAGGGGGGTTTACAAGGGGGTGGGTGGGTGTGGGGGGTTGTCCAAGGGTGTGGGTGGGTGTTGGGGGGTGTCCAGGGGGTGTCCAAGGGGGTAGGGGGTGGGTGGTGGTGTTTAGGAGGGTTGGGGGCTGTCCAGAGGGTTGGGGGGTGTCCAGGGGGGTGTCCAAGCAGGTCGGGGGTGGGGGGTTGTGTCCAGGAGGGGTGGGGGTGCTTTCTAGAGGGGTCGGGGGCTATCCAGAGGGGTCGGGGGGGTGTCCAGGGTGGTGTCCAAGGGGATGGGTGGGTGTGGGGGGCTATCCAAGGGGTGGCGGCCTGTCCAGAGGGGTCGGTGGGGTGTCCAGGGGGTGTCCAAGGGGCCGGATGGGTGTGGGGGGCTGTCCAAGGGGGTGGATGGGTGTGGGGGGCTGTCCAAGTGGGTGGCGGCCTCTCCAGAGGGTATTTGGGGTTGTCCGGGTGGGTGGGGGGGCTGCCCAGAGGGTTGGGGATGTCCAGGGGGGTGTCCAAGGGGGTTGGGGGTGGGGGTGGTGTCCAGGAGGGGTGGGGGCTGTCCAGAGGGGTCGGGGGTGTCCAGGGGGGTTTACAAGGGGGTGGGTGGGTGTGGGGGGCTGTCCAAGGGTGTGGGTGGGTGTTAGGGGGTGTCCAGGGGGGTGTCTAAGGGGGTAGGGGGTGGGGGTGGTGTTTAGGAGGGGTGGGGGGGCTGTCCAGAGGGTTGGGGGTGTCCAGGGGGGTGTCCAAGCAGGTCGGGGGTGGGGGGTTGTGTCCAGGAGGGTGGGGGCTGTCCAGAGGGGTCGAGGGGTGTCCAGGGGGGTTTACACATCGATTTGTTTTATATTTCAAATTGTTTACATTCAAATTATGATTTTTTCATATAAACATATATTTGTCTTATCTAAAAAATATATATATTTTTGCTATTGTTATAGGTAATAATGAGTCGAAGTTGGATTACGACACATCGAATGAGCAATGAATATGAGGAAGGTGTTGATGCCTTTTTGGAATTTGCTAAACAAAATGTTCCAAGTAGTGACATTTTTTTCTGTCCATGCCTGAAATGTCTGAATATGAAGAAGTTGAAAAGTAGAGAGATAAAAGATCATCTGATTTGTCATGGTTTCAATCAGAGTTACAACCCTTGGATTTGGAATGGAGAAACTGGACAGAATGTCACTGATGATAATGAATCGCAAGATGGTAACTCCGATGGAATTGAAGAAATGATTCGCGATATTGTAGCAGAACAAATTGAGATAGAACGACAGTTGCACGTCTATATGGTGATGCCGAAAAAACCATTATATCCTGGTTGTACAGATTTACGGTTTTGTCGGCGGTGTTAAGATTGATTAACCTGAAGGCGAAACATGGATGGAGTGACAGAAGTTTTACAGAGCTGCTATAATTGATGAAATACATTCTTCCAAAAGATAACGATCTTCCAGATTCACATTATAAGGCCAAAAAAATATTATGCCCGATGGGATTGGGATACAGGAAAATACATGCATGTCCGAATGACTGCATTATATATAGGAAGGAATATAAAATTTCTGAAAGAGTGTCCTAAATGTGGGACATCACAGTATAAGGTGAAAGAAAAATCACAAGCTGATGTAGAGATTACAAAGCTCCCTTCAACGGTATTTTGGTATCTTTCTATAATTCCTCGTTTCAAACGTTTATTTGCTAATTCACATGATGCAAAAATGTTAAGATGGCATGCTGATGAGCGGGTATGTGATGGAAAAATACGTCATCCAGCTGATTGTACACAATGGAAGAAAATTGATGCCCAGTACCCTACATTTGGAAATGAAATTAGAAATCTGAGACTAGGCTTGTGCACAGATGGAATGAATCCATACCGAACCCTCAGTAGCACACATAGTTCATGGCCTGTTTTATTGGTAATTTACAACCTCTCTCCTGAAGTTTGTATGAAGCGCAAATATGTCATGTTGAGTATCATGATCTCTGGTCCAATGAAACCCGGCAATGATATTGATATATACTTGTCACCGCTGATTGATGATTTGAAACTGTTATGGGCTGATGGTATTAGGGTGTATGATTCATATAAAATGAAATATTTTCAACTGCATGCAGTGCTTCTATTCACTATAAATGACTTCCCAGCATATGGAAATTTGTCTGGATACAGTGTTAAAGGGCATAAAGCATGTCCAATTTGCGAACAACAGACGTCATATTGTCAATTGCATCATGGGAGGAAAACAGTGTACATGGGTCATCGAAAGTTTTTGCCTATGGATCACCCTTATAGAAGACTAAAAAAGGCATTCAATGGCTCACAAGAATTTGATACTGTTCCAAAACCTTTATCGCCAGATTTGTATTTTGAGAGGGTGAAAAACCTTGATGTGACATTGGGAAAGACACAGAAATCTGGTAATGATAGACATATTTGGAAGAAAAGGTCAATATTTTTTGAGCTACCATATTGGAGGTATCATGAAGTCAAACATAATATTGATGTCATGCACGTGGAGAAGAATATCTGTGATTCTTTGATCGGAACATTGCTAGATATTAAAGGAAAGACAAAAGATGGGTTGAATGCAAGGTTAGACCTACTATCAATGGGAATACGTTTGGAGTTAGCTCCCACTCCTAAAGGAAGACGAACATTTCTTCCCCCGGCTTGTCATACATTATCGAAGAGGGAGAAAAGTAGCTTCTGTCAGTGTCTTCATGATATCAAAGTGCCTCAAGGTTATTCTTCAAATGTATGAAATTTTGTCTCATTGAAAGACTTGAAGTTGATAGGTATGAAATCACATGATTGTCACGTCATGATGAAACAAATTCTACCAGTTGCACTGCGTGGAATATTGCCCATCAGTGTCAGAAAGACTATAATGAGGTTTTGTTATTTTTTCAATTCAATTTGTAACAAGGTGATTGATGTGAATGCTTTGAACATTTTGGAAAAGGATGCAATTTTTATACTTTGTCATTTGGAAATGTATTTTCCTCCAACTTTTTTTGATATGATGGTGCATTTAATGATTCATCTGGTTTGAGAAATAAATCTTTGTGGACCTATATATCTTCGTTGGATGTATCCTTTTGAAAGGTATATGAAAATATTAAAGGGATATGTTAAAAATCCATATCGACCTAAAGCCTCCATTATTGAAAAGTATATTTCTGAGGAGGTAGCAGAGTTTTGTACGAGCTACTTGGCTACGGCGCAACACATAGGTTTGCCTCCATCTCGCCATGAACGGGTTAATAATGAGGGAAAGGGGATTCGTGGCTTGAAAGTCAAATCACTGTCAGCTGAACATATGAAGAAGTTAGAATCATATATCTTGAATAACATAGCTGATGTTCAACCGTATATCACATTGCATATTAATGAGTTGAAACAATGTCATCCAAATAAGAAAGAAATGTGGATTTTGAATGAGCACAACAAAACTTTTTTGCCATGGTTTAAAAAGACCTTGCTTGGTAGATCAGATGTATCAGAGACATTAAAATGGATAGTGGGTGGTCCATCTTTAAATGTGATAACATGGTCCGCTTATGACATTAATGGCTATACATTTCATACGAAAGCTCAGGACAACAGAAGTGCAGTTCAGAATAGTGGTGTATTGGTGTTTGCAGAAGCAATGCATTTTTCGAGTGCTAAGGACAGAAACCCAATTTCGGCATCAAGTGCATATTATGGAGTGATTGGAGACATATGGGAGGCTGATTACTTTAAAATTAAAGTTCCTGTTTTTAACTGTAAATGGTTTATCGGTAACAACAGTGTCAGACACGATGAATTTGGAATGACACTTGTTAATCTGAATAGATTGGAAGACACAGCTGATTCTTTTATAATGGCAACACATGCCAAACAAATTTTCTATGTAGTAGATCAATCAGATATGCAGTGGGCTGTTGTTTTACAAGGGAAAAAACAATATGTTGGTGAGGATGAATTTGATGAAGATGCTGATTTATGTGAGATCCCTACTTCCATGGAAAGATTAACAGAACATAATGATGAGTATGTTGAAGACATGGTTTGTGCCATAAGGAACGATCACGACGAAGGAATTTGGGAAAACAATCCAACTGTACATTCCTAAAATTACAGGTAACACATGTTTATTTCTTGTTTACATTTAGTTTTTTCATATACTGTTAGATATTGTAAATTTTTTACTTATTAAAACATGTATCAAACCAAAACGATAAAACAATAAAAACCGTAAAGAGGAGAAGTCCTGGGCGCACCGGCTGGCCGGTGGTGGATCACCGGTTGGCCGGTGGTCCAGTGCAAAGCTCTGTCTGGTCCACCGGTCGGCCGGTGATGAGCCAACGGCCGGCCGGTGATGAGCCAACGGCCGGCCGGTGATGAGCCAACGGCCGGCCGGTGGTCCAGACAGAGAGAAAGGCTCTCTGTCTGGTCCACCGGCCGGCTGGTGGTCCAGACAGAGAGGAAGGCTCTCTGTCTGGTCCACCGGCCGGCTAGTGGTGATCCAGCGGCTGGCCGGTGGTCCAGACAGAGCAAGGATCTGGTCCCCCGGCCAGCCGGTGGTGAGCCAGCGGCCGGCCGGTGGCACCAGGAAGTGGGCAAGTCTACTGCCTGGGTCCTCCGGCTGGCCGGTGAGCTCACACCGGCTGACCGGTGGCTCAGTGAGTCCATTTTTCAGCTTTCATGGGCCAACTCCTTGGCAACCTTTTGCCTGTGTTTACCATGTTTATCATTGTTTAACATGCTTACCATATTACCAATGTTTACTATTATGTAATTTAGTACACTTTTCTATTTTCTGATTAAGTAGTACTACAATATTTGAATTTGTATATTTGTGAACTAATGTTTGTTTTTTTGATTTGAAGTAAAATGACAGATCAATCAGTTGATCAGCCACATGATTCTGGAGATGAGCATATTGGTCATACATCTGGGGAGGAACATTCACATGCTCCTATTACGAAAAAGATTTCAAAGGTTGGTAAGCGTGGGTGCACACGTTTACCAAAATTATCACTTGCCCGTACGAAGGAGGAGAGGATAGTCGTGGAGTTTGATGATGATGATCTTCCTAGAGGTCCAAATGCTAAAGATTTTAAGGGTTTTGTAGCAACTCAGGCTAAGAGCAAAGTAAGCATTCTCTATGATGATTGGAGAAGTGTGGATAAGGCGATAATTTCTCAGCTGTGGGAGACCATTTTGGTAAGATCTTTTGCTATTGTTTGACTGTTCTTTAAATGTTTCTAGTATATATAATATTTTTAACCTCTTTTTTATCAGATTACATTTGATATTCCTGACACTGGAGGAGTCAGGAAGAAATGCTTATCGTTGGCTGCTAGGAGATGGAGGGATTTCAAATCAACCCTCTCATCTGATTTCATTTATGGTCATAGGAGTCGTGAGAATCCATGTCGTATATATCCTTTTATAGAAGAAGACACATGGAGACAATTTTTTGAAAGTAGAAGAAAAGAATCATTTTTGGTAAGGGCAATGTAAACTTTTATAAGCTTTCTTATATAAATGATCTTATTATTGTTTTGTTAATGATTACTTATTCTTAATTTACAGCAAACAAGGAAAGCTCATCAAGAGATCCAATCTAAAAATGTATACACTCATAGTTTATCTTGGGGAGGATATGCATTATTGGAAGAACAAATGATGGAAGAAAAATTTCAACAACTAAGAGCTGAGTCTTCAAGCTCTGGAGAGGTGGCCCCTCCATCCCCTCCATCTAGACATGAGAAATGGAAAAGAGCTCGGAAGGGAAAAAAAGGACAATATCTTTCGGAAGAATCGAGACTCGTAGTTGAGAGGATTGTAAGATATCTATTTTATTTATTTAAGTTTACTATTTTCGTCATATATTTCCAATCATTATAGAAATGTTCAATTAATTATTACAGGACTCTCTTGAGGAGCAGAGTTCACAGGGGACATTTACACCATCTGGGAGGGAAGATATTTTATCTGTGGCATTGGGAAAGCCCGAACATCCTGGCCGTGTAAGAGGATATCTGGCAGGTGTATCGGTAAGAAAAGTTTTGCCACGTTCCTCAACTTCTAACGTTGAGGGAGTTTAGAAAAAAAAAATATAATCCTTGGAGGCTGAAGTCCATAATATTAATGCGACAATGGAGGACAAGATTAGAGCATCGGTGAAGTTTATGTTTGCAGACTTGCAAAGACAATTTCAGGGTGCAGCTCCCACTCCACCTCTCCCAGTAGCTCCCACTCCCCCACCTCAGCCTGCGGACCCCATTTTTGATCCTCCTCCTTCGCCGCAGCTACCTACTTATTGTGAGTTGTATGTTGATGATCCTCAACATCATATAGTTGCATATGGGATGGTATATTGTATAGGAGATACGTTCATCATCAACAGTTAGAGGTAGAGAATCAGAGGGTCACTGTACAGGATATTATAGATAGATCAGCTCGGATACCATTACCTACAGATGAGGTGACGACAGTTGGACATAGTATCGGCCATTTTTTACTTTGGCCATCCAGACTTCTTCGACTCATTACCATAGAGGTATGGATGTTATATCTTTTATTTTATATTTTTATTAATGTTTTATCATTTGGAAACTAATATATTTTTCAATTTATTTTTACAGGAATACTTCAAAGGTAAATAAATACTGTATAGACAACAACAAAGACAGATAGCTATGACATCAGATGCAGATACTAGCAGTCTTGACAAATTTTCAAGATATTCAAATTTGTTGGCGGATCATTTTGACTTTACAATGGAAGCTCATGTCTGTGGACATGAACTAAGTGTGGGGATTATGAAAACTGATATCATGGAGTTTGTCACTGGAGATAAGTTGGGCATCAACGTGGTGCAAATTTTTATCATGTAAGTCTTAACACCTTTTCCTTGAGTTATATTTATTAAAAATGTATACTTATGTCTGCTTTGTATTAGGTATCTGTATAAAATTTGTGAGAGGAATGAGCTGACAGATGTATATGGATTCGTGGACCCACAATTGATTTCCCCTGAAGCATGTTCATTGGATGATGAACAAAGAATGCTTTATATTGCTGATAGATTTGAAAAGAATGTAATCACACAGTGTTGGATGATGCCTTTTTGTGAGAGGTATGAAACACATCCCTCTCAAAGAGTTAATTATCTTTTAACATAAAAAACCACTAACGTTAAATTTCCTTTTATCAGGGATCATTGGATGTTAGGGGTTTTTTGCCCTAGGGAGAAAACACTTTATTGGATATGCTCTCTCCATGATGATGTGCGAGAAAGTTTTAAGAATATATTGGAAACGTAAGTTTCAATTTCACAATAGTTTTATATATTATAATGAATTTTAAATTTACCCCATTCGTATTATTTTCTAACAGGGCATGGGTCCACATTCGAAAAAGCGCAAAGAAAAGGAATTTCAAGATCAAATATGTACATGCGAAGGTAAATATCCATTTATAATTTGTACATTTTGTTTTATTACATAAAAATAATATATTGAATTTACACTCATTCAAACAGAAATTTCATGAGCAACAAGGCATCATCGAATGCGGATATTACATGTTAAGATTTATGTATGAAATAATAACAACTGGGACAGTTCTGAGTTTTGACCTGGTAAGATTTCCTCTTTCTCATAATATTTCAATTTCATTTATTCATTATACACGTTGACTACTATCCTTTTCCTTTGTAGCTTTTTGATGACCCTCAACCCTTTACTGCTGAAGATATCAAACACTTACAAGTGGAGTGGTCAAATTATTTTACAGGTTTGATTGACTTTTAGTTGTTTGTAATGTAAAATGTAATTTTGAATATTGTCAATGTAATTGTGTATTTCGTAGTCGTTTAGGTTGGATTTAGTTTTTTTTGAAGTTGACAGTGTAAGTTTGAATGTTATATAAGTGAATGTTTAATTTTTCTCTACTTCTTGTTTTGGTCTACTGTTGATGGTTTTTCTGGTCTGGATTTTGGTATGGGGGGAGAGGTTCCAAGGGGGTGGGTGGGTGTTTGGGGGGGTGTCCCAAGGTATATGGGAGGGGTGTCCAAGGTGTGTTTGGGGCTGTCCAAGGGGATGGGGGTTTCCAAGGGGGTAGGGGGTTTCCAGGGGTCGAGGGGGTGTCCAGGGGGTGGGGGGCTGTCCAAGGGGTGGGGGGTGTCCAAGGGGTGGGGGTGTCCAAGGGGTGGGGGGTGTCCAAGGGATTGGGAGGGGTTCCAAGGGGTGTTTGGGGTTGTCCTAGTGTTCGGGGGTGTAAATGAGGGTGGGGGGGCTGTCGAAGGGGTGGGGGT
>CAUJRU010003989.1:0-26480 GCA_963277665.1 Viscum album | reverse complement strand
GTGCTATCAAGACAGAAAAGGAATTATCTAAATTTTATGACAATAAAGTAAAGCAAGAGAAGAAGATAACAGTGGAACGAGAGACAGATAAAGGTAAAAAGGGAAAGAAGGATTTTCCATTATGCGATAATTGTGGGAAGAATCACCCTGGTACTTGCCTAAAAGGAATGGGAGTTTGTTATAAATGTGGAGAAAATGGTCACCAGGCTCATGATTGCAAGGGAAAGAAAGAGGCTATCAATGTTGAATGCTATAACTGTAGGTAAATGGGGAATTATTCAAATGAATGTCCTAAGCGCCAGGGAAACTTACCTCAGAAAAGGCCAAGGGATCAAGGATAATCTTATGCTGTTACTACATTTAAAGACCATTTTGAGAAAGTCTGGATGGAGGTATTTTGGATAACTAGAAAGGTTGTAATGGATTATGTTTAACCTTTTATAGTATTTTTTAAGGATAAAAATTTAATGAAGATTATTTTTGGAATATTATAATACTATAGTTTTAGGAAAAGGACAACCTGCAGGTCGGGGGATAACCCGTCGCGTCGGACAAAGCTGCAGGAATCGAACCAACAACCATAGTGTGATAGGCATTTATTATCTACCACTACCCTACATGAAGTCCCTGGTTATTACAAAATAGATTTTCTAATCTAAATGGTATGTGGTAATATTTGGAACATTATACAATTAGGATAAATAGAATATTTTTGAGTTCTATTACCATTTGGATTGAAAGATGGGTTTGTGGTAAAAATTTATTAAATAATGAAAGTCTACATGACAAGTAAGTATATTTCCTTATGTTCTTAGTAAATCTCTTAAATAAATTCATCAACATTAGGAAAGGTAACATAAAACAAAAATGTTGTCTGTTAACTTTTCCAACTGTGGATTCAATGACCGTTTAACCAATCACAAGTTTATGATTTTCTTATGGTAAACTTTCTCCTAATCCAGTTTTCTACAACTATCCATCAGACCTTGATGGTTTTTTTCTTCAATAAGCATATTTTATAGAATCCTAGTATGGGATATCTCGGGTGACCTTTGTACTTATCTTTCATTCTTTTAAAGTTATATTTTCATTAACCTTATTTCTGATGTGGGCTTCCACCAAGGTATTTTCTATTTTCAACCTTTTATTTTCAAAGAAAAATTTCAAATTTCGAGGACAAAATTTATTGAAGGAGGGGAGAATGTAACACCCCTAGCTTCCATGATACGCTTCTCTTTCAATAATGCAATAGTTTGCATTGTACGCATGTTCGAGATTATAACACACCGCGACCAATCAAAATAGCCATTATGAATATTAATACCCACTTTTTAAAATTATATTTATTTTATATTTCAGAATGGACTTCATTTTTGGATTTGGAAAATCAATTATATCATAGGGTGAAATTTTGGCATTGTTCGGAAATACATCAATTTTTGATGAATAGTGAAACCACTAAGTGGTAGATAAAAAACTGATATTTCATTTAAATGAAACATTACCACTTATGTGATTTGATTTTCAAAAATCCAACATACATGGTTTTCATTAGGATGTAATATGTGGTTCAATGGGATTAAAATAATTTTTTGGTGAATAGTAATTTTTAAGATTAATTATTCGCGATTAAATGTAATTAGTGAAATTTAAGGTAAAAATGGTATTATAAAAATATCAAAATTCCCATACACTTCTCCTACCCCTATTGGATGAGTCATGGAAGACCAAGACAGTCCATGGGTCAACTTGGGGACCCCATGGATCCACTTTGGTAGGAAAATGACATTAAAATCTTTGTATTTAATGTTAAAATAAAAATGTCACAAACATGAGTTGTTTTATTAAAAAAACCATTAAATGGGGTTATACAAGTCATATTTTTTACTATAAATATTTATTATAAATCTATAAATATTTCCTACATCATGATAGTTTTTTAATAATTTTTAGCCCTTAAATATATTAAATTATTTATAAAACAATGACGATGCAGCGATTACCTCATTATTTAACCATTTAAATAAAATAAAAAGATAATGAAAAACCTAAGACCTAAACATGTCAAAAACCTATTGGATGGGTGGATTTCTATCACTTATTACCTTATCCTAGAAATATATATTTTTGGGACGTTTTAATTCCGGAAAGCATTTTATAATAAAGTAACTTTTTATAACATTCCAAGAGTGCCCCTCCTCTCCTCTTATAAAAGGCCACCACCACTACCTCCATACCCACACATCTCAAGCATTTGGATCAGCCAACCCCTGCCCATTTTGTCTCTTCACATCCCACTATTACTCCTAGAACCCTCACATTTTGTATAAGACTTCCCATGAAGCCTTTGAGCTCAAATAAAAAAGAGTTACCCGTTTTAAAGGTAGTGTTTTCTCTTGACTTCTTATATTTTATTTTGCTTTTCCGACCTCCTAAAATATTTTTATTCATTTATTCTGTAACAACACCAGTATCCTCAATACACTAGGATGTTGTTATAAGAGGGATTCGAGCTAAACTTACACACACCTACATCTAATGGTTAAAGAACACACTGTTTCTGTGGATGGCGAATTTCTGCCTCATGAAATGATTATTGTTCAACACTCATATAACACCTTCAAATGAGGCCATTAAGATGTCACTATATTTATATATAATATATAATATTTTTATGTCTTACTTATGCTTCTGTATTTTTCATTTATGTCATACCTTTATGGTTTCCATTATGGGTAAACGCGATATCTTCATTTTAGGAAGTGCGGACTACCGCCCCCTCAAAGTGATTTGAATCGTTAATGCCATATGTGGGATGTATAAAGGATGGAGTAAATGATATTATATATGATATTATACTGGATTTATAATATAACTTTATATCATTATTATTTCATGTAAAGACCCGTAAAATTCAAGGGAAATTTTTTCTTAATTTTCTTTAGAATTTTACTAGAGTGCGGTTTCAGACGGCACCTGATTCCGAGGCCCAGAGTGCCCAGAATTAATTTCCGAAGTTTGGCTCGGGTACGTTCAGTGAACGAACGAGCGGAAATTCCTAACTTTTGATCCGGTGCATGGAATTGAAATCTGAGGGCACCGATGAACTCGCAACGCCGATATTCGCTTAAAGAGACCTTTTCGGGAGTTGCGTTTGTTGCGGGTTGAAAGTTAATTTTTGAGGGTTTTAGTTGAGTTAAATAAAATTTATGTAGAACAAATTTTATTATAACTTCTTAAAAACATCTCAAAGGAGGTTGGAAGTGGGACCCACACCCACTTAACCTCCCTTGTGAGGATTAAGTGTGGTGGGGCCCACACGAACCCCCACCTTTTCAACTCCCCTCTCTCCCTCTTAATGGCTTGACAAGTTAACTTCTATTTAATTATACAATTCATGTATATTAAATAAGTGAGTTAAATGTGGAGTTATCTCTTTTGAATTTCAAACTTTTGAAATTTTTTTATGTTTTGTAATAATAAAATAAGATGTTATCTTATTTTATTTTGGGTTGATCGTTTGTCTTCTTGAGAGGTGGAGAGCTCCTCTTCTTCTTCTTCAAACTCAACAAAGAACGCGAAGAACGACGTTCTTCAACGAAGAACTTCTCCGCCGAAGAACACGATCCATCCGCGACGCCGTATCCGCGACGCGACGTACTTCTTCTACGTCATCTCTTCCGCGACGGTTTTCCGCGACGAACGCCTTCGACAACGACTCTTCCTCCGACGTCAAAGGAATCGACACCAATAATCCACGACTCCGTCAACGTGCGACTATCGAGGTAAGGGTTCTTGAGTTTGTTGTTTCCTTTTTATTTGACTTTCCTCGAGACTTGACGTAGAACGCTCAAGTTCCGACGAAGAACGCCGCTCCTCTCTTCTTCGTCTTCGGTGTCAACGAGAGAGAACACCGCACCTTCCTCGGACAACCTTCGTTGGCGTACAAGGATTCGCCAACGACGTGCCTCATCGGACGTATCTCTTCGTCAACGGAATTGACGAACGACTTCCGCGACGCCCGATCTCCGCGACATCGACTTCCGCGGACATAGTCGAACCCTCGAACTTATACCCGAGGTAGGGGATTGTTGTTTCATTCTTAAATTATTTCATTTCTTGAACATGGATCTGGCATGTCTAACATGAGGCTTGAAATGTTCATGTTGAGTTTTTATTTAACGTGAGGGGGGCCGGACCGCATGAACACGGCCGAACCCCCCTCCAACGTTTATGTTGATTTTATCTTGCGGGAGGAAGCAAGTGGCGTGGTGCTGTCGCACCACGCGGATGAACGTGCAAGTATCTTCGCGATGCCGTCGCACGCACCATGGTAGAAACAACAGAAACGCGACGCCGTCGCGCCGCGTTGGATGATTATCAAAGCACGGCAAAGGGGCGCGGTGCCGTCGCACCGCGCCGGACGACGAACGCCGCGGCCGGATTCGGGCCGCGGCGGGACGAAGAGACCGCGGCCGGTTCCGGGCCGCGGCGGAAGTGGAGACCGGCGGCCGGGCCGCCGGCGTCGGAAGTCGAAGGCGGGACCGGAATTTCCAGTCCCGTTGGTAAAAACCGGCCGGCCAGCTGGCCGGCCGGATGTTTTAAAAACAGGGGAATTTAATTCCCCGGCCAACCCCTTGAAAACCCCCCTCTTTAAGAGGGGGGGTTCTTTGAAGGGAAGGGGCAACCGGCCCCTCCATTTGGTTCGGCGCCAGCAGGCCCCCCCCCCACGTGAGGGGGGGGGGGTTCTTTAAGGAGGGGGGGGGGGCAACAGCCCCCCCGGTTTGTGACCAAGCGGCCCCCACGTGCGGGGGCCGTCTCTTCAAAATCGGCGCGGCAAAGCCGCGCCGCTTCAAAACAGCGGGGGCAATCAAGCCCCCCGCGTGACCACCACGTGCGGCGCCAGGCGCCGCCGCCGCGGCCCGCCGCCGCCGCCGCGCCGCCGCACCGCCGCCGCCGCCGCCGCCGGGCCGCCGCCGACGCCGCCGGCCGCCGCCCAGGTGGGGGGGGGGGGGGGGGGTCGGGCCGGGTCGGCCCGGACCCGGACCCCCCCGTTTCGAACCAGTTTTGGTTTTTCGCTCATAACTTGAGCCTCGGACCTCCGAATGACGAACCGTCTGTGGCAACGCGATCCTTGGATCGAGACGGTCGTTTCGGTATATCGCACTCAAGGTTTCGGATTAATTTGAGTTCGGCCGGGTTGGTTCGTTCACGAAACCAACCGGGCCTTCGGAGCGGAAACGCTCATATCTTGAGCTACGGACGTCCGATTGACGTGCCGTCAGTCGCGTTGTGTTTCTTTTAGTGAGACGGATCTTTTGGCATACTCCGCCCGAGGTTTGGACGCAGGTGGAGTACGGTCGGGTTGGTTTTTCCTTAAAAAACCAACCGGGCCCCGGAGACGAAAATGCCAATAACTCACAGACTGGGCGTCCGATTGACGCGCCGTCTGTTTCGTTGACTTCCTCTTGATGAGACGGAACTTTTGACATACTCCGCCCGAGTTTTGGATACAGTCGGAGTATGGCCGGGTTGGATTGTACTCGAAATCCAACCGGGCCCTTGGAACGGGAAAGCTTTTATCTTTCAGACAGGACGTCCGCTTGACGGACCGTCAGCGGCGTTGGTGGTTACGTTGAGTAACGGTCCCTTTGAGTTTACCCTATGGGAGTTCGGGGTACAGTTGAGATACGGCCGGGATTGGTTTCGCTCTCGAAACCAACCGGGCCCCTGGGACGAAAAGGCTAATAACTCACAGACCGGGCGTCCGATCGACGCGCCGTCTGTTGGGTTGAGACCCCTGTGACGAGACGGACTTTTGAGATACTTCTTAGCGGGACCTTGTGATACTTGGAGTATCGACCTGTAGCTCGTGGAGCGGACCCTCCCAGTGACGAGCATGCGATGTACGGAGACCGTGTAGCTGGCTGAGACCTGACGACTGCTTGACCGACTCGACTTGGAGTGAGTCGACTAGCCTAGTGGACGGAGCACTACTTTCTGAGGTGCAGACCCATGGCGGACGGAGCACTACCTGTGTGGCAGTGCAGACTCGCGGTGCTCGTCCGGAGAGTACCTCAGCAGGCTACTAGGGGGTGTGCACTACGGAGTGTGGGTGACATACCTCGGCGGGAAGCACTTCTGTGTTTGGGTGGCTGGCCCGCAGTACTCGACAGGAGGAGTACTTCAGCAGTCTTAGGTTAGTGAGCAGTACCTCGGAGTCGTGACAGGACCACTGCACACTCCAGAGACGGAGCTCTTCAGCAGTTACAGTTTCGATAATGAAAATCCTGGTTTGAGCTGAGACTTTTGACCTTGTGTTACTTTATGATTGAGATGGGTCGCTTGCTAACTTTGGTATATGTATGGGCATATACCCGGGTAGTGGTTATCCGTCGTTTTCACAATTCTTGTGTTTACTCATGATTGAGATGGGTTACTTGATAACTTAGGTATATGTATGGGCATATACCTAAGTAGAGTTTATCTGTTGAGATCTTCTTGTGTTTATCCTTGTTGGTTTTAGTGAGACCTTGAGGGTATCGGGGTCCCTACTGAGTATCGTTATACTCACCCCTGCACGGGCTATGCCCGCACCTCGTTGTGTTGGTTGCAGACGACGGACAGTGCTGACAGAAGCCGAAGGTTCGAGGACTTGACGGTACCTGGAGGTGGACTATACGACGAGGCGGTACCCGGAGGTGGACCACTGGGCGGGACATACTCGGAGCGGATGGCGGGACCCGAGGAGCAGAGGAGCTATCTGTACCCACCCTTCAGGTGGGATTTCCAGTGGACATCTCAGCGTAGCAGCTTTACTTTTCAGTCGCTGTTTTCCCTTTCGAGTTGTACTTTACAGTTGGGCTTGTATTTCCGGCCCCTTTTTACTTTTCAGCTCTTCTTTTTGTACTTAGTGTTTTACTTCCGCATGCTTACTCTGTGGTGTTTGTTTACTTTACAAAGGCAATGCCTTCCCTTTTTCTGGGATTTACGCCTTGGTGCTAGTCGCCAGCCCCTGGCCTATGGAAGGCGGGCTTGGGGTAGTCACGGCACGGACCCCGAGGGCGGGTCGTGACAAATTGGTATCAGAGGAGTTCGGTTCTACCGCAGAACTTATAACTCTGATCTTTCTTTCTGTGAAGCAATAGTGTTAAGGGTACCGAGTGTGGTTTTCAGTCCAGGGAGTCCAGTGTTGGTGCGGGCGGCCGACGTATCCATACACCAGGACCCTGACAACTGATTTCCGACTTTGTGCACGAAAACACTGATTGCGTGTGTGTTTTCAAAGGTTTTCCCCCTTAAAACAGCTCAAACCAGGTCAGCTCACCAGGTATAATCGTTTGATCGTGTTACGTTGTTTCTTTCAGGATGTCTTTTCTCAGACGACCAGCTAGAGCCCGGAGGGATGAGCGTGCTGACAGTCTGTCGAGCGACGAGGCTTCGGTATAGGGCCCTCTTGCAGTTGAGGCACCAGCGGAGGCACCAGCGGTATTACCATACGTTGGGCCACCGATGCCACCAGCCCCAGCAGTAGGCGATGCACGACGCTTGAGCGCGCTGCACGAGTTCCAGCGCCAGAGGCCACCCAGGTTCCGGGGAGAGACGGACCCGCAGGCGGCTGAGGTTTGGCTGGAGGCTGTGGTGAGAGTCTTCAGGCTAGTGGGGACGCCGGCAGATTTCATGGTGATCTTTGCTACCAGCCTCCTTCAGGCAGCAGCAGGTAGGTGGTGGAGCCACTTGTTTCAGTTTTGCGATGAGATGGACTTCGCATGGGAAGACTTCGAGACCTTCTTCAGGGTGGATTTTGTGCCAGTATCTCTACACCCCGAGCGTGTACAGGAGATTCTGCCTTTGCCGCGTGTTTTTCGATCAGAAGCCGAGTCATCTGTGGGCAGTAGACAGATGGTGCAGAGGTCCAGGAGGACCAGACCAGCAGTTGGGCGATCTAGGGTTTTAGGACCGGTGGTGCGGGGCACCCGAGGTGGGGTCAGAGCCAGGCGTTCCAGAAACGGACAATGTTACTCCTGTGGCGGAAAGGGTCACCTGGCACGTGACTGTCCGACTCCTCGATCTGCAGGCTTGGAGGGAGCCACCGAGGTTGAGGCAGCAACAAATGCTGGAGCTCTGGAAGCAGGTGGACAGGGGAGGAACTAGTGGATACGTCTTTTGTACTTCTAGTTCCATGTTGATGTTGCTTTTGTGTAGCGTCTTGTATTATGAGCTGCAATAATAAAAGACGCATACCTTTGTGATGTTTTCTTTCCTGTCCTCTTTTGTGATGTTACTAAGAGGTTCCAGTTGACTGTTGACTTGACCCTCACTTGTGAGACATCTACTGGAGGAGACCAGTTACCACACACTGATGCCGACAGTGTGACTCAACCCTTGGAGGCGAGAGTAACGGTTGGATCTCTTAGTAGTAGCGTCGAGGCCTTACGACGTCATCCTTGGTATGGATTAGTATCATCCATGTTAGGATTGACTGTTTTAGGCAAAGAATGTGGTTCATCCAGGGGATGAGACCAGGTTTCTCTTATCGGCAAAGAAGAAATCTCGCAGCTCTTGTGGGACCAGAGATGGTCCGGGCCACGTCAGAGGAGGTCCATGTCATCCAGGAGCGGATGAGGACAGCACAGAGCCGACAGAAGTCATACGCTGACAGGAGGCGGATGCCACTAGAGTTCGAGGATGGTGACCACGTCTTCTTGCGGTCTCACCTCGACGTGGTATTCGGAGTTTTGGCCGAGGCGACAAGTTATCTCCGCGCTTCATCGGACCCTTCCAGGTCCTCAGCAGAGTTGGTGAGGTGGCTTATCGCCTGGCTCTACCACCTCAGTTGCACCGGGTGCACGACGTCTTCCACGTGTCACAGCTGAGGAGATACGTGCACGACCCGACGCACATCCTTGACGATGGGGCGACTTTTACGGAGGTCCCGGTGGAGATAGATGATCGACAGGAGCGGGTCCTACATGGGCGATCGATTCCTCTTGTGCGCAACAGATGGCGGCACGGGAATCTCCAGGAGAGCACATGGGAGCGGGAGGCTCAGATGCGTGCTCAGTACCCTCTTTTGTTTCCCTAGCTTTTGATGTAGCTTTACGGGGACGTAAAGCCTTGAGGTGGGAGTAATGTAAAGACCCGTAAAATTCAAGGGAAATTTTTTCTTAATTTTCTTTAGAATTTTACTAGAGCGCGGTTTCAGACGGCACCTGATTCCGAGGCCCGGAGTGCCCGGAATTAATTTCCGAAGTTTGGCTCGGGTACGTTCAGTGAACGAACGAGCGGAAATTCCTAACTTTTGATCCGGTGCTCGGAATTGAAATCCGAGGGCACCGATGAACTCGCAGCGCCGATATTCGCTTAAAGAGACCTTTTCGGGAGTTGCGTTTGTTGCGGGTTGAAAGTTAATTTTTGAGGGTTTTAGTTGAGTTAAATAAAATTTATGTAGAACAAATTTTATTATAACTTCTTAAAAACCTCTCAAAGGAGGTTGGAAGTGGGACCCACACCCACTTAACCTCCCTTGGGAGGATTAAGTGTGGTGGGGCCCACACGAACCCCCACCTTTTCAACTCCCCTATCTCCCTCTTAATGGCTTGACAAGTTAACTTCTATTTAATTATACAATTCATGTATATTAAATAAGTGAGTTAAATGTGGAGTTATCTCTTTTGAATTTCAAACTTTTGAAATTCTTTTATGTTTTGTAATAATAAAATAAGATGTTATCTTATTTTATTTTGGGTTGATCGTTTGTCTTCTTGAGAGGTGGAGAGCTCCTCTTCTTCTTCTTCAAACTCATCAAAGAACACGAAGAATGACGTTCTTCAACGAAGAACTTCTCCGCCGAAGAACACGATCCATCCGCGACGCCGTATCCGCGGCGCGACGTACTTCTTCTACGTCATCTCTTCCGCGACGGTTTTCCGCGACGAACGCCTTCGACAACGACTCTTCCTCCGACGTCAAAGGAATCGACACCAATAATCCACGACTCCGTCAACGTGCGACTATCGAGGTAAGGGTTCTTGAGTTTGTTGTTTCCTCTTTATTTGACTTTCCTCGAGACTTGACGTAGAACGCTCAAGTTCCGACGAAGAACGCCGCTCCTCTCTTCTTCGTCTTCGGTGTCAACGAGAGAGAACACCGCACCTTCCTCGGACAACCTTCGTCGGCGTACAAGGATTTGCCAACGACGTGCCTCATCGGACGTATCTCTTCGTCAACGGAATTGACGAACGACTTCTGCGACGCCCGATCTCCGCGACGTCGACTTCCGCGGACATAGTCGAACCCTCGAACTTATACCCGAGGTAGGGGATTGTTGTTTCATTCTTAAATTATTTCATTTCTTGAACATGGATCTGGCATGTCTAACATGAGGCTTGAAATGTTCATGTTGAGTTTTTATTTAACGTGAGGGGGGCCGGACCGCATGAACACGGCCGAACCCCCCTCCAACGTTTATGTTGATTTTATCTTGCGGGAGGAAGCAAGGGGCGTGGTGCCGTCGCACCACGCGGCTGAACGTGCAAGTATCTTCGCTATGCCGTCGCACGCACCATGGTAGAAACAACAGAAACGCGACGCCGTCGCGCTGCGTTGGATGATTATCAAAGCACGGCAAAGGGGTGCGGTGCCGTCGCACCGCGCCGGACGACGAACGCCGCGGCCGGATTCGGGCCGCGGCGGGACGAAGAGACCGCGGCCGGTTCCGGGCCACGGCGGAAGTGGAGACCGGCGGCCGGGCCGCCGGCGTCAAAAGTCGAAGGCGGGACCGGAATTTCCGGTCCCGTTGGTAAAAACCGGGCGGCCAGCTGGCCGGCCGGATGTTTTAAAAACCGGGGAATTTAATTCCCCGGCCAACCCCTTGAAAACCCCCCTCTTTAAGAGGGGGGGTTCTTTGAAGGGAAGGGGCAACCGGCCCCTCCCTTTGGTTCGGCGCCAGCAGGCCCCCCCCCCCACGTGAGGGGGGGGGGGGCGGTTCTTTAAGGAGGGGGGGGCAACAGCCCCCCCGGTTTGTGACCAAGCGGCCCCCACGTGCGGGGGCCGTCTCTTCAAAATCGGCGCGGCAAAGCCGCGCCGCTTCAAAACAGCGGGGGCAATCAAGCCCCCCGCGTGACCACCACGTGCGGCGCCAGGCGCCGCCGCCGCGCCGCCGCACCGCCGCCGCCGCGCCGCCGCCGCCGCCGCCGGCCGCCGCCCAGGGGGGGGGGGTCGGGCCGGGTCGGCCCGGACCCGGACCCCCCCATTTCGAACCAGTTTTGGTTTTTCACTCATAACTTGAGCCTCGGACCTCCGAATGACGAACTGTCTGTGGCAACGCGATCCTTGGATCGAGACGGTCGTTTCAGTATATCGCACTCAAGGTTTCCGATTACTTTGAGTTCGGCCGGGTTGGTTCGTTCACGAAACCAACCGGGCCTTCGGAGCGGAAACGCTCATATCTTGAGCTACGGACGTCCGATTGACGTGCCGTCAGTCGCGTTGTGTTCCTTTTAGTGAGACGGATCTTTTGGCATACTCCGCCCGAGGTTTGGACACAGGTGGAGTACGGTCGGGTTGGTTTTTCCTTAAAAAACCAACCGGGCCCCGGAGACGAAAATGCCAATAACTCACAGACTGGGCGTCCGATTGACGCGCCGTCTGTTTCGTTGACTTCCTCTTGATGAGACGGAACTTTTGACATACTCCGCCCGAGTTTTGGATACAGTCGGAGTATGGCCGGGTTGGATTGTACTCGAAATCCAACTGGGCCCTTGGAACGGGAAAGCTATTATCTTTCAGACAGGACGTCCGCTTAACGGACCGTCAGCGGCGTTGGTGGTTACGTTGAGCAACGGTCCCTTTGAGTTTACCCTATGGGAGTTCGGGGTACAGTTGAGATACGGCCGGGATTGGTTTCGCTCTCGAAACCAACCGAGCCCCTGGGACGAAAAGGCTAATAACTCACAGACCGGGCGTCCGATCGACGCGCCGTCTGTTGCGTTGAGACCCCTGTGACGAGACGGACTTTTGAGATACTTCTTCGCGGGACCTTGTGATACTTGGAGTATCGACCTGTAGCTCGTGGAGCGGACCCTCCCAGTGACGAGCATGCGATGTACGGAGACCGTGTAGCTGGCTGAGACCTGACGACTGCTTGACCGACTCGACTTGGAGTGAGTCGACTAGCCCAGTGGACGGAGCACTACTTTCTGAGGTGCAGACCCATGGCTGACGGAGCACTACCTGTGTGACAGTGCAGACCCGCGGTGCTCGTCCGGAGAGTACCTCAGCAGGCTACTAGGGGGTGTGCACTACGGAGTGTGGGTGACATACCTCGGCGGGAAGCACTACTGTGTTTGGGTGGCTGGCCCGCAGTACTCGACAGGAGGAGTACTTCAGCAGTCTTAGGTTAGTGAGCAGTACCTCGGAGTCGTGACAGGACCACTGCACACTCCAGAGACGGAGCTCTTCAGCAGTTACGGTTTCGATAATGAAAATCCTGGTTTGAGCTGAGACTTTTGACCTTGTGTTACTTTATGATTGAGATGGGTCGCTTGCTAACTTTGGTATATGTATGGGCATATACCCGGGTAGTGGTTATCCGTCGTTTTCACAATTCTTGTGTTTACTCATGATTGAGATGGGTTACTTGATAACTTAGGTATATGTATGGGCATATACCTATGTAGAGTTTATCTGTTGAGATCTTCTTGTGTTTATCCTTGTTGGTTTTAGTGAGACCTTGAGGTTCTCGGGGTCCCTACTGAGTATCGTTATACTCACCGCTGCACGGGCTATGCCCGCACCTCGTTGTGTTGGTTGCAGACGACGGACAGTGCTGACAGAAGCCGAAGGTTCGAGGACTTGACGGTACCTGGAGGTGGACTATACGACGAGGCGGTACCCGGAGGTGGACCACTGGGCGGGACATACTCGGAGCGGATGGCGGGACCCGAGGAGCAGAGGAGCTATCTGTACCCACCCTTCAGGTGGGATTTCCAGTGGACATCTCAGCGTAGCAGCTTTACTTTTCAGTCGCTGTTTTGCCTTTCGAGTTGTACTTTACAGTTGGGCTTGTCTTTCCGGCCCCTTTTTACTTTTCAGCTCTTCTTTTTGTACTTAGTGTTTTACTTCCGCATGCTTACTCTGTGGTGTTTGTTTACTTTACAAAGGCAATGCCTTCCCTTTTTCTGGGATTTACGCCTTGGTGCTAGTCGCCAGCCCCTGGCCTATGGAAGGCGGGCTTGGGGTAGTCACGGCACGGACCCCGAGGGCGGGTCGTGACATTTCATTCCATTAAATTCTAAATAGAAATGAAAGTAGCGTTCATGCGAACGTACGGCTTACCGTCTCCATGAACGGTGCATTTCATTTCATACCTATAAATGATTCGTAATATTATGAATGAATGTATATACTGGATATATATGATATAAATGATATCTAAATCATGAATATAATCCTGGATATAATGGATATTTCACCACATAAACAACTTGTAATTATAAGAAGTTTATTTTTGACTCAAGTACCAAAGATCGACAAAATTACCGTTATTAACTTAAATAATTACATAATGTTAATAACATGGTGATAAGTGATATAAAAGGAATAATGAACATGAAATAGGTTCTTATGAAAATATAAATTGACTATATTTTATTATTCAAGATATTAAAGAACGGTCGAGTGAAGTCGGACACGAGGTAAGGGAATTTCTTAACCCAATTTCCATTCTTTTGGTTAATCTCCTACTTTCAAATTATGTCATGATATTATTATATCCTATCTGGTATTTATACTCTCTTTATGTGTAAATATGGTGAATACACATAATAGATCTATTTTATTTTTAAATTATCTTTGTAAGGGACATCGTCTTAATCTCCATTCATTGAGGCATATTTTGTTTTATACACAAATTTCCTTTATACAGTGTTTAAACCCCTTTGAAATTTATGTTTATTCAAAATGAATCTTTTTATATGAAGCGTTTTACTAAACGAAAAAAGGAATGTTTTTCTTGTTGTACGTATATGGAGACAACGAATTCTCCACTGTGATAACCATTTTTTGACTTTGGACTTCCTCTGCAAGCCATAATTTTTTACATGATTTAAAAAAAGAGAGATATATTTCTCTCAAATTTATGAAAATCCAGTGAAAATGTATACGTATTTAACGCACACATAATTTTTTTTTTCAGAAAACCCGACTCTCGAGTTTGGTAGACAGGAAGGGATTGGGCGTGGACCCATCATGGCCGATAATTAGTCGAGCAGTCTCAGAATTAGTTATTTTGTTTTCCGAAGATTGCATAATGTTTTTAGAAAAGCACTGGAGTATATTTGAGCAATTTTAAACATAATTATATTCTAAAACAATTGCATCGGCAGGTCTCATGAGACAAACTAGGGTCTTGGCATGAGGCCATGACAAAATATTATTTGTAGTCTTGGCACGAGGCCTTGGCTACGTGGTTATGATAGTCTGGAATTATACATTCCATCATTATGAAAGTGGTTATTGATATTTCATGTGATTATTCAACTAGTAGAATATCCAGGTGAAAAAGTAAATGGCACTATTTCATTTTATTTTTTCCATATTATGATGAATTTCATGATTAAAAGGCTTTTGTTTTAGTTATATATTTCCTTAAATGTTAATGTTTATTTATGAAAGCTTCCTCTATATTGTTATCCTTACTGAGCATCTGTGCCCACCCATTTCAATGTTTTAATTTTTCAAGGATGTGAAGAAGTATTTTAGGAATGACCTGTAGGGATAGTCTGACGGGGATATGAGTGTGATAAATGGAGACTATGTTATTGTATTTTTTCACTTTATGATGCAATGTAACATTTATGAATGTATCTAGTTTTTCCAAGGAAACTAAACTAATAGGTCTTTCGAGACTTGATCTTTTATGATCATGACAATGTTACGATGTAATGCACCGACTCTGGGTAACTGGGGTCGGGACATTACAGTTGGTATCAGAGGCATTTTAGTACTAACCTAGGAAGCTAGATTTAGATAAACTCTTATTAGAGCACATAGACCTAAGATAGACTTTGAGGATTAGTATAGAAGAACTTCCTAGAAGTTTGGTATTATAGAGATTTTGTGAGTTTTCAGAGCAATACATCCCTGTCTGGATACAAGCAGGTATAGGGGGCTCTGCCCCAGATGTACCTAGGGGTAAAACCCAAAAACACCTCTTTGATCTAGACTCGAATGGGAACTGGTGCACGACCACGGGCCTTGATTCACTCTTGTTTACGACACTCCCGGGGGATATGCTTAGGATAATTCTCATTTTCTTTACCAACCACTATGAAAGGATATGAGTGTATACTTCTTCAAAGAATTTTTTTTATGATTATGGATTATATCCATAAATAGTTCAATTAATGTTAAGTGTTTTACAAGTATGGAATTATGTATTTTTATTCATAAACTAGTCTAGTTTATGCCATTGTTTAGAAATGATGCCTAGTGGAAGGAATGGAAACTGTATCAATGCATACACTCCGTGTAGGGATTTCCCTCCTATTCAAGATAATTATAGTGGAACTGGTGATAAAACTAGTGCTGATCACCGTATCACCATACTGAGAAAACTCACTCAGGTTATGAATAATAACCTTACTCATATGGAGCACCTTGATATGCAACGTGGAGGATCAATGTTAGAACGCTTCATGAGGAAACAAACACCAAAATTTAATGGGGGTACAAATCCATTAGTAGTTGAGCAATGGATAAACTCCTTAGAGAAAATATTCCACGCCTTGGGGAGTAGGGAAAGGGAGAAGGTTGTCATGGTAGTTTACAACATTACTGGAGACGACGATGAATGGTGGTCGCTGATTCAAAACACAATGAATGATGAAGAAGTATCAAATATGGAATAGAGGGCGTTCAAAGAGATTTTCATAGAAAAATACTTCCCTCATGACCATAGAGAAGATATGGAACGGAAATTTCTGAGTCTGAGGTAGATGGAGGATGAGAATGTCACAAAGTATGAGGCTAACTTTACAAAGTTAGCGAGGCATGATCCAGATTATATACGTAACCCAAGAAGTAAGATCGATCGTTTCGTTGATGGGTTAAAACCGTTTCTCCATCGAGCCTTAGTCTCACAATAGTTCTCGTCATACGATGATATAGTCTCATGTGTTATCAAGAAAGAAACGAAATTCTCTAAATTTTATGACAATAAAGTAAAGAAAGAGAAAAAGATAACAGTGGAACAAGAGACACATAAAGGGAAAAAGGGAACGAAGGATTTTCCATTATGCGATAATTGTGGGAAGAATCACCATGGTACTTGCCTAAAAGGAATGGGAGTTTGTTATAAATGTAGAGAAAAAGGTCACCAGGCTCGTGATTGCAAGGGAAAGAAAGAGGCTATCAATGTTGAATGCTACAATTGTAGGGAAATAGGGCATTATGCAAATGAATGTCCTATGTGTCAGAGAAACTTACCTCAGAAAAGTTCAAGGGATCAAGACAATCTTATGATGTTACTACAGTTAAAGTCCTTTTAATGAAAGTCTGGACGGAGGTATTTTGGATAACTATAAATGTTGGAATGGATTAAGTTTAACCTTTGATAGTATTTTTTAAGGATAAAAAAATTCTGAAGATTATTTTTGGAATATTATAATACTATTGTTTTAGGAAAAGGACAACCTGCAGGTTGGGGGATAACCCATCGCGTCAGACAAAGCTGCAGGAATCGAACCCACAACCATAGTGCGACAGGCCTTTATTACCTATCACAAGCCTACAAGAAGTCCCTGGTTATTAAAAAATAGTTTTCCTAATCTAAATGGTATGTGGTAATATTTGGAACCTTATGGAATAAGGATAAATAGAATATTTTAGCGTTCTGTTACCATTTAGAGTGAAATATGGGTTTGTGGTAAATTTTTTTAAAATAATGAAAGTCTACCTGAAAAGTAAGTATATTTCCTTACGTTCTTAGTAAATCTCTTAAATAAATTCCTCAACTTTATTAAAAATAACTTAAAACCAAAACGTTGTCTGTTAAATTTTCCAACTGGGGATTCAATGACCATTTAACCAATCACAAGTTTGTGATTTTCTTATGCTTAACTTTCTCCTAATCCGGTTTTCTATAACTCTCCATCAGACCTTGATGGCATGTTTTTCTTCCATATCCATATTTTCATAGAATCCTAGTATGGGCTATCTCGGGTGACCTTTGTACTTATCTTTCTTTCTTTTAAAGTTATATTTTTATTAACCTTATTTCTGATGTGGTTTTTCCACAAATGTGTTTTCTATTTTCAACCTATTATTTTCAAAGAAAATTTTCAAATTTCAAGGATGCAATTTATTGAAGGAGGGGAGAATTTAACACCCTGAGCTTCCATGATACACTTCTCTTTCAATAATTCAACAGCTTGCATTGTACGCATGTTCGAGATTCTAACACACCGCGACCAATCAAAATAGCCATTATGAACAGTAATACCCATTTTTCGAAATTATATATATTTTAAATCTCAAAATAGAATTCATTTTTGGATTCGGAATATCAATTATAACATAGGGTGGAATTTTGGCATTGTTCTGAAAACATCACTTTTTGATGAATAGTGAAACCACTAAGTGGTAGTTAAAAAACTGATTTTTCATTTAAATGAAACATTACCACTTCTAGGCATTGATTTTCAAAAATCTGACATACATGGTTTTCATTAGGATATAAAATGTGGTTCAACGGGATTAAAATAATTTTTGGTGAATAGTAACTTTTAAGTTTAATTAATCACGATTAAATGTAATTGTTGAAATTTAAGGTAAAATGGTATTATAAAAATATGAAAATACCCTTACACATGTCCTAACCCTATTGGATGAGTCATGGCCGACCATGAAAATCCATGGGTCAACTCTGGGACCCCATGGATCCTCTTTGGTAGGAAACTGTCATTAAAAACTTTTTATTTAATGTTAAAATAAAAATGTCACAAACATGATTTGTTTTACTAAAACAATTTTTATATGGAATTATACAAGTCATATTTTTGACTATAAATATTCATTAGAAAGATAAAAAGATTTACTACATCATGATATTTTTTTATAATTTTTAGAAAATAAATAAATTAAATTATTTATGACACCATGATGATGCAGTGATTACCTCATTATTTAACAATTTAAATAAAATGAAAAGATAATGTAAAACCTAACACCTACACATGTAAAAAACCTATCGGTTGGGTGGATTTATATTTCTTATCACCTTATCCTCGAAATATATAATTTTGGGACCCTTTAAATCCGAAAAGCATTTTATTATAATGTAACATTTTATAACATTCCAAGAGTGCCCCTCCTCTCCTCTTATAAAAGGCCCCCACCACTACCACCTTACCCACACCTCTCAGGCCATGGGCTCATCCAAACCCTTCCCATTTTGTCTCTACACATACCACTCTTACTTCTAGAAGCCTCAATTTTGGCATAAGTCTTCCCATGGAAGCCTTTGAGCTCAAATCAAAAAGAGTAACCCGTTTTAATGGTAGTGTTTTCTCTTGTGTTCTTATGTTTTATTTTTCTTCTCCAACCCCATAAACTATTTTTATTCATTTATTTTGTAACAATAACAGTATCCTAAATATACGATGATGTTGTTATAATAATTATTCGAGCTACACATACAGACCCCTTCATCTAGTGGTTAAAGAACATATTGTTTCTGTGGATGGCGAAATTTTGCCTAATGAAAGGATGATTGTTCAACTCTCATATAACACCTTAAAAGGTGTCCATTAGTATGTCACTATATTTATATATGATATATAATTTTTTTTACTTATGATTCTGTATTTTTCATTTATGTCATACCTTTATGGCTTCCATTATGGGTAAACGCGATATCTTCATTTTAGGAAGTGCGGACTACCGCCCCCTCAAAGTGATTTGAATCGTTAATTACATATGTGGGGTGTATAAAGGATTGAGTAAATGTTATTATATATGATATTATACTGGAATTATAATTTACCTATATATCATTATGATTTCATTCCATTATATACGAAATAGAAATGAATGTACTGTTCATGCGTACGTACGGCTTACCGTCTCCATGAACGGTGCATTTCATTTCTTACCTCTAAATGTTACGTAATATTATAAATGAATGTATATAATGGATATATATGATATATATGATATCTATATCATGAATATAATTCTGGATATAATGGATATTTTACCACATGAACAACTTTTAATTATAAGAATTTTATTTTCGACTCAAGTACTAAAGATTGACAAAATGAACGTTATTAACTTAAATAATTACATAATGTTCATAACATGGTAGTAAGTGATATAAAAGGAATAATGAACATGAAAAAGGTTCTTTTGAAAATATAAATTGACTCTAGTTTATTATTCAAGAGATTAAATAATGGTCGAGTGAAGTCGGACATGAGGTAAGGGAACTTCTTAACCAAGTTTTAATTCTTTGGGTTAATCTCCTAATTTAAAATTATGTTATGATATTATTATTTCCTATCTGGTATTTATACTCTATTTATGTTTAAATATGGAGAATACACATAATAGATCTATTTTATTTAAAAAATTATCTTTGTAAGGGACTTCGTCTCAATCTCCATTCATTGAGCATATTTTATTTTATACACAAATTTCATTTATACGGTTTATAAACCCCTTTGACTTTTACGTTTATTAAAAATGAATCTTTTTATATGGAGCGTTTTACTAAAGTACAAAAAGGAATGTTTTTCTTGTTGTACGTATGCGGGAACAATGACTTTTCTGCCGCCATAACCATTATTTGACTTTCGGCTTCCTCTACAAGCCATAATTTTTTTAAATGATTTAAAAAAAGAGGTAGATATTTATCTAAAATTTATGAAAATCCAGTGAAAATTTATACGTATTTAACACAAGATTAAAAATGTTTTCAGAAAACCCGACTCTCGAGTTTGGTAGACAGGACGGGATTGGGCGTGGAACCATCATGGCCTGTAATTAGTCGAGAAGTCTCAGAATTAGTTATTTTGTTTTCAGAATCTTGCATAATGTTTTCAGAAAAACACAGGAGTATATCTGAGCAATTTTAAGCGTCATTACATTCTTAATAAAATTCTGTCGGCAGGTCTCATGAGACAAACTAGTTTCTTGGCACGATGCCTTGAAAAAATATTATTTGTAGTCTTGGCACGAGGCCTTGGCTACATGGTTTTGATAGTCTGGTATTACGCATTCCATCATTATGAAAGTGGTTATTGATATTTCATTGAGTATTCGACTAGTAGAATATCCATGTGAATAAGTAAATGGCATTATTTCATTTTATTTTTTCCATATCATGCTGAAGTTCATGTTTAAAAGGCTTCTGTTTTAGTTATACATTTCCCTAAATGTTAATGATTATTTATGAAATCTTCCTCTATATTGTTATCCTTACTGAGCATCTGAGCTCACCCCATTCAATGTTATAATTTTTCAAGGATTTGAAGAAGTATTTTAGGAATGACCTGTCGGGATAGTCTAAAGGGGATATGAGTGTGAGAAATGGAGACTATGTTATTGTAGTTTTCACTTTATGATGTAATGTAACATTTATTAATGTATCTAGTGTTTCCAAGGCTACTAAACTAATCGGTCTTTCGAGACTTGATCTTTTTTTATCATGACAATGTTATGAAGTAATGCACCAACTCTGGGTAACTGGGGTCGGAGCGTTATAGTTGGTATCAGAGGAAATGTAGTACTATCCTTGGATGCTAGATTTAGATAAACTCTGATTAGAGCACATAGACCTAAAATAGACTTTGAGGATTAGTATAGAAGAACTTCCTAGAATTTTGGTATTATAGAGATTTTGTGAGTTTTCCGAGCAATACTTCCCTGTCTGGATATGAGCAGGTAGAGGCAGCTCTGGCACAGATGTATCTAGGGTTAAAACCCGAACACTCTGCATTGATCTAGACTCGAACGGGAACTGGTGCACGACAATGGGCATTGCTTCACTCATGGTTATGACACTCCCGGGGGATATGCTTAGGATAATTCTCATTTTTTTACCAACCACTATGAAGGGTTATGAGTATATACTTCTTCAATGAAAACATTTTTATGATTATGGATTATATATATAAATAGTTCAATTAATGTTAAGTGTTTTACAAGTATGGAATTATGTTTTTTGATTAATAAAATAATCTATGTTATGCTATTGTTTTGAAATGGAGCCTAGTCGAAGGAATGGAAACTGTATCAATGCACGCACTCCGTGTAGGGATTTCCCTCAAACTAAAGCTAATTATAGTGGAGCTGGTGATACAACTGGTGCTGATCACCTTATCTCCAAACTGGGACAACTCACTCAGGTTATGAATAATAACCTTACTCGTATGGAGCACCCTGATCCGCAACTTAGAGGATCATTGTTAGACCGCTTCATGAGGCAAAAACCGCCAACATTTAATGGGGGTACAAATCCACCAGTAGCTGAGCAATGGATAAAATCCATAGAGAAAATATTCCACGCCTTGGAGAGTAGCGAAAGGGAGAAGGTTGTCATGGAAGTTTACCGCCTTACTAGAGATGCCGATCAATGGTGGTCGCTGATTCCAAACACAATGGAAGATGAAAAAGTATCAAATATGGAATAGAGGGAGTTCAAAGAGCTTTTCTTAGAAAAATACTTCCCTCGTGACCATAGAGTAGATATGGATAGCCATTTTCTGAGTCTGAGGCAGAAAGAGGATGAGAATGTCACAAAGTGTGAGGCTAACTTTACAAGGTTAGCGAGGCATGCTCCAAATTATATACATAACCCAAGAAGTAAGATCGATCGTTTCATTGATGGGTTAAAACTGTTTCTCCGTCGACCCTTAGTCTGCCAATCATTCTCGTCATACGAAGATATAGTCTCGTGTGCTATCAAGACAGAAAAGTAATTCGCTAAATCTTATGATAATAAAGTAAAGCAAGAGAAGAAGAGAATGGTGGAATAAGAGACAAATAAAGGGAAAAAGGAAAAGAAGGATTTTCCATTATGCAATAATTGTGGGAAGAATCACCCTGGTACTTGCCTAAAAGGAAAGGCAGTTTGTTATAAATGTGGAGAAAAAGTTCACCAGGCTTGTGATTGCAAAGGAAAGAAAGAGGCTATCAATGTTGAATGCTACAATTGTTGGGAAATGGGGAATTATTAAAATAAATGTCCTAAGCGTCAGGGAAACATACCTTAGAAAAGGCCAAGGGATCAAGGACAATCTTATGCTATTACTACAGTTGAAGTGGAATAATTAATGTATTGGTGCTTTTGGACTCAAGGATTATATTCTGGTTATAAGGATAATGTGATATATATAAGGATTGTACTAAAGTACTTGTTGTTTTCATTAAGTATTTAATATGATGATGGTAACCATATTTTTAGTATATGATAATATGAGAAACTTTACTTTGTCTGGGGAATCTGATGTTACAATTGATTTTGGAATTTAATGACCTTTTAGAGAAAGTCCGGACGGAGGTATTTTTGATAACTATAAAGGTTGGAATGGATTAAGTTTAACCTTTGATATTATTTTTTAAGGTTAAACAATTTATGAAGATTATTTTTGGAATATTATAATACTATAGTTTTAGGAAAAGGACAACCTGTAGGTCGGGGGATAACCCGTCGCGTCAGACAACGCTGCAGGAATTGATCCCATAACCATACTGCGACAGGCCTTTATTACCTACCACTAGCCTACAAGAAGTCCCTGATTATTACAAAATAGTTTTCCTAATCTAAATGGTATGTGGTAATATTTGGAACATTATACAATTAGGATAAATATAATATTTTCGAGTTCTGTTACCATTTGGAGTGAAAGATGGGTTTGTGGTAAAAATTTATTAAAGAATGAAAGTCTACATGACAAGTAAGTATATTTCCTTATGTTCTTATTAAATCTCTTAAATAAATTACTCAACTTTAAGAAAGTTAACTTAAAAAAATGTTGTCTGTTAACTTTTCCCACTGGGGATTCAATGACCGTTTAACCAATCACAAGATTGTGATTTTCTTGTGGTTAACTCTCTCCTAATCCAGTTTTCTACAACTCTCCATCAGACCTTGATGGTTTGTTTTTCATCCATATCCATATTTTCATAGAATCCTAGTATGGGTTATCTCGGGTGACCTTTGTACTTATCTTTCATTCTTTTAAAGTTATATTTTTATTTACATTTTTTCCGATATGGGGTTTCCACAAAGGTATTTTCTATTTTCAACCTTTTATTTTCATATAAAAAATTCAAATTACGAGAACGCAATTTAATTAAGGAGGGGAGAATGTAACACCCTAATCTTCTATGATACACTTCTCTTTCAATAATGCAATAGCTTGCATTGTACGCATGTTCGAGATTCTAACACACCGCGACCAATCAAAATAGCCATAATGAATAGTAATACCCACTTTTTGACATTATATATATTTTATATTTCAAAATGTACTTCATTTTTGGATTTGGAATATCAATTATAGCATAGGGTGAAATTTTGGCATTGTTCTGAAAAACTTCAATTTTTTATGAATAGTGAAACCACTATGTGGTAGTTAAAAAAATGATTTTTTGTTTAAATTAAACATTACCATTTCTGTGATTTGATTTTCAAAAATCATACATAAATGGTTTTAATTAGGATGTAAAATGTTGTTCAATGGGATTGAAATAATTTTTTTTTGAATTGTAACTTTTAAGTTTAATTAATCGTGATTAAATGTAATTAGTGAAATTTAAGGTAAAAATGGTATTATAAAAATATGAAAATACCATTACACTTTCCCTACCTCTTTTTGATGAGTCATGTCCGACCAATAAAATCAATGGGTCAACTTTGGGAAGCCATGGAGCCACTTTCGTAGGAGAATGCCATTAAAAACTTTTTATTTAATGTTAAAATAAAAATGTCACAAACATGAGTTGTTTTACTAAACAAAATTTGAAATGTGGTTATATAAGTCATATTTTTAACAATAAATATTCATTAGAAAGATAAAAAGATCTCCTACATCATGGTATTTTTTTATAATTTTTAGACCTAAATAAATTAAATTATTTATGACACCGTGATGATGTAGAGATTACCTCATTATTTAACGATTTAAATAAAATGAAAAGATAATGTAAAAACTAAGACCTAAACATGTCAAAAACCTATTGGATGGGTGTATTTATAACTCTTATCACCTTATCCTATAAATATATAATTTTGGTACCTTTTAAATCCAAAAAGCATTTTATAATAAAGTAACCTTTTATAACATTCCAAGAGTGCCCCTCCACTCCTCTTATAAAAGGCCCCCACCACTACCACCTTACTCACACCTCTCAAGCCTTTGGCTCGGCCACCCCCTGCCCATTTTGTCTCTCCACGTCCCACTCTTACTCCTAGAAGCCTCAATTTGGGCAGATGTCTTCTCAAAGAATCCATTGAGCTCAAATAAAAAAGAGTTATCCATTTTAAAGGTAGTGTTTTCTCTTGTGTTCTTATGTTTTATTTTGCTTTTCCAACCCCCTAAACACTTTTTATTCATTTCTTTTGTAAAAAAACCAGTATCCTCAATATAATAGGATGCTTTTATTAGAAGGATTCTAGCTAAACTTACATACACGTGCATCTAATGGTTAAGTAACATACTATTTCTGTGGATTGCGAATTTCTGCCTCATGAAACGATGATTGTTCAACACTCATATAACACCTTCAAAGGTGGCCATTAAGATGTCACTATATTTATATATGATACATAATATGGTTATGTTTTACTTAAGCATCTTTATTTTTCATTTATGTCATACCTTTATGGTTTCCATTATTGGTAAACGTGATATCTTCCTTTTAGGAATTGCGGACTACCGCCCCCTCAAAGTTATTTGAATCGTTAATGCCATATGTGGGATGTATAAAGGATGGATTAAATGATAGTATATATTATATTATACTGGAATTATAATATACCTTTATATAATTATGATTTAATTCCATTAAATATGAAATATAAATGAAAGTAGCGTTCATGCGTACGTACGGCTTACCGTCTCCATGAACGGTGCATTTCATTTCTTACCTCTAAATGATACGTAATATTATGAATGAATGTATATAATAGATATATATGATATATATGATATCTAAATCATGAATATAATGCTGGATATAATGGATATTTCACCACATGAACAACTTGTAATTATAGGTAGTTTATTTTTGACTCAAGTACCAAAGATTGACAAAATGACCGTTATTAACATAAATAATTACATAATGTTCATAACATGGTAATAAGTGATCTAAAAGGAATAATGAACATGAAAAAGGTTCTTAATCAAATATAAATTGACTCTAGTATATTATTCAGGAGATTAAAGAATGGTCGAGTGATGTTGGACACGAGGTAGGGGAACTTCTTAACCTAATTTCCATTCTTTGGGTTAATCTCCTACTTTCAAATTATGTAATGATATTATTATTTCCAATCTGGTATTTATACTCTCTTTATGTGTAAATATGGTTAATACACATAATAGATCTATTTTATTTAAAAAATTATCTTTTTAAGGGACTTCGTCTTAATCTCCATTCATTGAGGCATATTTTGTTTTATACACAAATTTTTTTATATAGTGTATAAACCCCTTTGAATTTTACGTTTATTCAAAATGAATGTTTTTATATGAATCCTTTTAATAAATGGAAAAAAGGAATGTTTTTCTTGTTGTACGTATGCGGAGACAACATAATTATATTATAAAATAAATTGCATCGGCAGGTCTCATGAGACACACTAGTGTCTTGGCACGAGGCCTTGAAAAAAATTTTATTTGTAGTCTTGGCACGATGCCTTGGCTACGTGGTTATGATAGTCTGGCATTATGAATTCCATCATTGTGAAAGTGGTTATTGATATTGCATGTGATTATTCTATTAGTAGAATATCCATGTGAATAATTAAATGGCATTATTTCATTTTATTTTTTCCATATTATACTGATGTTCAAGTTTAAAAGGCTTTTGTTTTAGTTATACATTGACTTAAATGTTAATTTTTATTTATGAAAGCTTCCTCTATATTTTTATCCTTACTGAGCATCTGAGCTCACCCCTTTCAATGTTTTAATTTTTCCCGGATGTGAAGAATTATTTTAGGAATGACCTGCAGGGGTAGTCTGAAGGGGATATGAGTGTAGAAAATGGAGACTATGTTATTGTAGTTTTTCACTTTATGATGTAATGTAATATTTATGAATGTATCTAGTGTTTCCAAGGCTACTAAACTAATCGGTCTTTTGAGACTTGATCTTTTGTGATCATGAAAACGCTACGAAGTAATGCACCGACTCTAGGTAACTGGGGTCGGTGTGTTACAAAACTGATGTATTTTAATTTAAAAA